>CATPAC010000276.1:0-46299 GCA_954871275.1 Leptopterna dolabrata | reverse complement strand
CGGAAGCAAAATAACATAACATTACATTACATTACATTACATAACATTACATTACATTACATAACATTACATTACACTACATAACATTACATAACGTGAAACATACATATTACATAACGTGAAATATACATATTACATAACGTGAAATATACATATTACATAACATTACATTACATAACATAACATTACATAACATTACATGAAATATACATATTACATAACATTACGTCCATAATACATTACGTCCATTATACAAAATTGCGAAAGTTATGCGTGTTTGAAGAATTTCACGTTAGCGCAGGCGCAGGGCGAACCGCTGGCTCTATCATGTTGAAATTTATATGGGACCTCAATGGGCCCTACCCGCTTAATCCCTGATAATTACATTGAAATTGGGTGAAATCTTTGGTTACTACGGCTTGTAACAAGGAAATTGAATCTATTTCACGCCAGCGCATGCGCAGAGCGCACCGAGGGTCCGATCATGCTGAAATTCATACTGGAACTCACTAGACCTTGTCCAAGCACCCTTTGAAAATTTGAGCGAAATTGAATCAAAATTGTGAAAGTTATGCGTGTTTGTTGAATTTAACGTTAGCGCATGCGCAGGGCGTACCGCTGGATCAATCATGTTGAAATTTGTATGGGACCTCAAAGGGCCTTATCCGCACCATCCCTCAAAATTTGAGCTGAATCAATTCAAAATCGTGGAAGTTATGGCTGTAACAAGGAAAACGCGGACAGACAGACTCACAGACTCACAGATTCAGACTCACAGACTCACAGACCCATAGACCGACAGACACGGAACCAAATTTGTTCAGTAGGCTTTGAAACGCAAAATGCAAGTGGAAATTTTGATTTCTGAAGACAAAAATTTGTTGGCTCACGAAAGTGAACGCACAAGGCTTCCGCTGCTTCGCAGACTCGGAAGCAAAATGTACCTATTTCATGTTTGGGGGCCAAAATTGGTGGAAATCATCAGGAATAGCTAATTCAATCATTCCACATGAAAGAAACAATAATTTAACAGCCAACAAGAATCTCTAGAACTCCAATAGAATAATAAACCCATGTGACAAGGACTTTGCAGCGTTTTGGTTTATTATTCCGTGAATAATACACCTATGTATTCGCTCAGCAAAAAATTTTTATAACACCCCCTCAAAATTTTTTCTTTTCCGTTCAAGGTGCGTAGATTCCAAAAATGCAATGTCCGTCCGCCGTACGCCGTATCACGTGTACAGGCTTCATTTTCGGTCTAAAAAAGTCGTTCTTTCGCACACATGCTCCATTTGGGCCTAGTTGTGTCCCGAAACTTTTCAGCCCCGATCGGAATATACCCAGGGGTGTTATGAGTGAAAATGTGTAGAAAAATAGGTACTTTTGCGTTTTAACAACATGTTAGTAACATGAGCTTTTTGAGGTATCTTTTTCCATGTTTTTGAGGACGAGAAGACCGAATATGAAGTCGATTTTGACGAAAGACGCGGAAATTGAGGTTTTTACCAAAGGTTCAGCTCCCAAAATTGGTTTTTTATGAGTCAAAAACTGGAAAACGGTCTGAAATCACCATCAATGTGTACAATAACATTTGAAAAAGTGTAAACAGGTGAATCAAGACCATTAAATGCCACTACCATGATCAAAGATGATCTTTAAACAAAAAAAAGCGTACCTATTTCATGTTTTGGGGGCCAAAATTGGTGGAAATCATCAGAAATAGCTATTTCAATCATTCCACATGAAAGAAACAATACATTTAACAGCCAACAAAAATCTCTAGAACTCCAATAGAATAACAAACCCATGTGACAAGGACACAGCGCGCGGCGCGCGTTTTTGCGTTTTAGCAACATGTTGGTAACATGAGCTTTTAAGGTATCGTTTTTCATGTTTTTGGGGACGAGAAGACCGAATATGAAGTCGGTTTTGACTAAAGAGTAGAAAATTGAGGTTCTACCAGATGTTCAGCTCCCGAAATTGAATTTTTATGAGTCAAAAACCTGCGAAATCGTCTGAAATCACCATCAATTTGTAGAATAACACTGGAAAAAGTGTCAACAGGTGGATCAAGACGATTAAATGGTACTATCAATGATCAGAGATAATTTATTTAAAAAAAAGAAGGAGCGTACCTTATTCGTGTTTTGGGGGCCAAAATTGGTGGAAACCACCAGAAATAGCTATTTCAATTATTTTATATGAAAAGAAACAATAAATAAACAGCCAACATCTCTGTAGGTAGGTAAGTCCAATAGAATAATAAACCCATGTGACAAGGACTTTGCAGCGTTTTTAATCGAGCAACTACCTTTCTCTGTGGTTTTCATAAGTCAATGAGTAATTTATATTTGGTTTCCTAAATGTGTAAATTACGAAACATGAAAATAGAACAAATAAATAGGTAGAAATTTAAACATAATATACCTACTTGTAGATGGATTTAAACCAATAAACTTCCAGAGCTACCAGGGATAACTACAGTGTATGATATGTGTATCTTCTGTAGTACCTGTTACATCTACACAGAGGCATACATACTCCTCCAATATTAGGTGAACCATCTTAACCGAATTCGTCAAGTGACCTCCCAAAATTATACTAAAATGGATTTTCCTGCGTCATTTTCTTGGAGTCGTCAACATGCCAACCATCAGCGGAGCAAGCTTGCTTCCCTACAATATCAAAAGTTCCCTTCTGAAGGATCCAACGACCCGACTCTTGTTTCAAGCAACGAGATACCTACAGGAATGGCTGGTGTTATACGCCAAAATCATGGAACACAACTCAATATCTCAACTCATATCAACGTCTCGGAGTCAGACGGTGATGGTGTGATGGGTGTGGAGGGGAATGTTGAGATGTGGGGAGGGGGCTGGAAATCAGGTCGGGCAAATGCCCCTGCATGATCGAGGTTATGCTAACCCACACACCAAAAGTCGCCATATTCTCCTTTTTCCTCTACTCCAGTGGCTAAACGAGAGTTTTGCGCCAATACCATCACATTTTATAAGCGATAATGGAACGTTCTAGTACCTACTATTAAACTGAACAGGTAGTAGGTCTACAACCGTCAACAGACAAAAGAGTTGACACTTTCAATTCCTTCCTTATTTTTGGCTAATGCTGTTCCTAATTTTTGGCAATTTTTAGTGACTTTCTCGAATAACTATTTCACCCCAGGGGCGGAGTGTCCGAGCGGGTTAGAGCGGGACCTACGAGACCAAGGCGGACATCAAGGGAGGATCGAGGCTGGTGACTCATGCTAGAGGACCCAGCCGAAGCCCACTCTGCATAAGAAATGCATAGAGGCGAGTGGTTACTGTGATGTTATTATAGGTCACTGTTTGTTGGATATGGCAAAAAAATTAATTTTTTTTAGGTCCAAGAGTTGGAAAATACGAAAAAAGATCTTAGCGTTATTGGTTGAAGCTTGAGATGTCCTCCTGGAAATATAATGACGATGCACGGACAGTATGGGGGACGTACCTACTGGATTTATTGCCCCATATTAATGTTGTTCGAGGGCATCACGTCCAGTGGGTCCCGGTTCGCACCATCCCGGTAATTCCTTGAGTGCACTCTAATGATGACACCACCAGGACGCGTCACTCAGAGAACGAGATTCAACAATACCAGAAGACAGTAAACAAATTTTAGAGAGTGAACAAGTCAGATGAGTAAACAAGTTAGAGGTAGTCTCAGTAACTGCCAACATATTATTAAATAATTATTCTAAAAAGAAAAATGATGTGCTGCCACAAAAGACATCAAATTCAAGAAAATTGAACACTCTTACTGCTTAGGTTCCCCCATTCGCACCCTCAATTAATCGAATATTCGATTCATTGAATATATTGTAATTAGTTAGTATGTATTAATATTATCTTGTAAACATGCTTATTCCTGTAAATTATCGTGTAAATAGTCTTAGTCTTTTAAATGTTTCTTCTACTGAATTAAAAAGTTTTAGAATCGTATCTGTTGTTGAATGCATTCACCTTGTACCCCACAGGGTTTTTTTAACTTTCTGAAACCATTTTTTTTGGCATTTTAATAGGTTGGGAGACAGAAAAGATATCCCAGATTTAGATACTGAAGGTCCGATTGAGGAAAAATTATTAGGAAGCTCATAATTAGCAACTTATTCGGCGAGGAGCACGCCGCTCAATGCATTTTCAATGGAAAAGGGGCTGGGAGCTCGGTCCTCTAGAATGAGTAATCACCGCCGATTTCCGGCCTTGGTCTCGTAGGTCCCGGTTAGAGCTCTCGTTTGGGATGAAAAGTTCGCGTCGTCTCTGGTTCCTGTCTTGGGCGGGCACCAGTACAAGCTTTGAAAAGCTTGCATGTGCTTACACCCGACCAGCGATTAGCTTTTCCCCTCTTGATAGAATCATGTGGAGCCTACTGGGGCTAAATGTTGAATAACAATATAGCGTCTGGCTTTCGAGTAAAAAGTCCCTCGGGATATGCCCAGTGTGGTGAAGTCCAGGGTTATATTGAGGAACGTGAACTATTCCATACCACTTTTGGAGGATTGATATCAATCTTTGGTGACCCTAGCCTGAATTATTGATATTTTGGCCTTTTCGATATGGTTGACCGATTGTAATGAAATTTTCAAGAGCCATTCAATTATACGAGTACGTATGCTTCTCCATTCTTCTTAATAATTGTTTCCCGATAGGCGTAACGGAAGATCTTAGCATGCTGAAAATAAATATAGGTACATTTTCTAAATGATGAAGTTTCATAGAAAGCTGGTGTTGTGAATTTATAGGTAGGTAGGTTATTCTATTAGCTATTGAAGATACATCAATGAACTGAACGAATCAAAAAAGTAAATGTGAGGAAGCTATACTGCCCATCTACTTCGCCAACGGTTTTCTTATTCCTTAGAGGAATGTTAACGTAAATGCTGACAAAGGTGCTTATTTTGTTCAAAAGACCATTGCAAGATTTTTACCCTTCGCATTGGATAAGGCATGTAAAAAGTTCCAGCCTTACAGTATGACCGTATGAGCGGTTTAGGTGGCGTTTGGCTATATATTTTTGACCTCAGAAACTCCAATTTTACCCCCCTCTTGTTTTCCTAAAATTCCCATCTTCAAGCGTGAACTTTCGCTTGCAATTAGAGACCTTTTGGCAAAATAAGGATTTTTTATCTCTCCTATCTAAGATATCGTCTCGAAAGAATTATATAATATACATATAAAATTGCTATAATTCAGGGGTGGATTCAGTACGCTTTGAAAGGAACAGTATCGAAAAAGTTTGCAAAAATCATTAAACAAATTTAAATAAAAGAAACTTTTTGTAAAGAATATTTTTGGACATCGCAATAGCAGTTTTCCCCCGTAAATTCGCTAAAAGTACGTGTTCTAAAAGTGGGCTTAGGCGTTGGAGTATGAAAACTGGAGCTGCTTTGGTGATCGGGATCGTGCCAACACACTTTCCGCCCATCAAAAGAAGTCCTTTCCTGATGCAAAGAACCACAAAAGACTTCCACTTCTGCCACCTTCAGCCTCACACTGCAAATGTCGGAGGTTGTGGAGGATAGTGAAGATAAGAGTGGGGGTGGGATGGGGTTGATGTTGTAGACTTTTCCCCAACCCCCTCATTTGCACTCACAATCGACCCTTCTCCGCATAACCCCTTGTTTACATACCTGGTCCTTCAGCTCCTTTTACCGTCTCTTTTGATCATCAATTCGCAACGATATTTCGCTCTTCCCTGGTATCTATGGAACCTATCTTTTGTAGGTAGATTGTAGATAGCTGTGGGACCCTTGACCTTCTCTCAGAAATAACGCAGAAGCTATTATTTGATCAAGGATGGAATTGATCCTTTTCCTGTTTAGTTTGAATAGGAAAAACGCTGCAAAGTCCTTGTCACATGGGTTTATTATTCTGTTGGACATACCTACAGAAACGTTGGCTGTTTATTTATTGTTTCTTTCACGTGAAATAATTCGAATAGCTATTTCTGATGGTTTCCACCAATTTTAGCCACCGAAACACGAATTAGGTACGCTCCTTTTTTTTTTTTTTTTTTTTTTCAAATTATCTTTGATCATTGGTGGTGCTATTTAATCGTCTTGATCCACCTGTTGATACTTTTTCTAGTGTTATTCTACAAATTGATGGTGATTTCAGACGGTTTCCCAGGTTTTTGACTCATAAAAAATCAATTTTGGGAGCTGAACATCTGATACTACCTCAATTTTCCACTCTTCGGTCAAAATCGACTTCATATTCGGTCTTCTCGTCCCAAAAACATGAAAAACGATACCTCAAAAGCTCATTTTATTAACATGTTACTAAAACACAAAAAGTACCTATTTTTATACACATTTTCACTCATAACTCCCCTGGGTATATTCCGATCGGGCTGAAAAGTTTCGGGACACAACTAGGGCCCAAATGAAGCATGTGTGCGAAAGAACGAATTTTTTAGACCGAAAATGAAGCCTGTACACGTGATACGGCGTACGGCGGACGGACATTGCATTTTTGCAATCTACGCACCTTGAAACGAAAAAGAAAAAATTTTGAGGGGGTGTTATAACAATTTTTTGCTGAGCGAATACATAGGTGTATTATTCACAGAATAATAAACCAAAACCTTGGAACCTAAATGAAACATACCAGGTTGCATCATGTTGACTTCATAGAGTTTTCAGTCATGCAGCATGTCTTAGTAACCCTCAACCCACTATTCTTTACAATTTTTGAAGATAGAAAATTGAATTTGGAAACAGGGCTGAGGCTCTATATTTGGGGTATCACCTCTCCGTATTCAATTCCTCAGACATCTGTGACGTCGGAAACATTTTTGGTTATTACAACCTCAGAGTACGGTTGTATCACTTAAATGTTGCTCTATCACACGGACGGTTGAAATGGTCGATTCTCAAAGTTGGACTTCTGGTGCCTTGGAACCAGGCCGCCAGATTTGGGACACGGAGGTCGTAATTTAGGATACTCATACTCCCGAAATTTTGGTATCCCAAACTATTTTTATCTAGATATGAGATGAGGATTCCTTCATGATGAGTCACCATTTGTACTGCTGTTATATAAATATAATGTCCAAAGAATATCGAGCAACTCGATAAAATGAAAACAATTTTGGTAATTTTATTGTTAATAAACTAAAACGCTACAAAGTCCTTGTCACATGGGTTTATTATTCTATCGGACATACCTACAGAAATGCTGCTCTTCATTTATTTTGTCTCTCATGCACAATAATTGAAATAGTAATTTTTGATGGTTTCTACCAATTTTGGCCCCCCAAAAACACGACCTGGGCTCCTTTTGTTCCCCCCCCCCCTTTTTTTAAACAGATTATGTGTGAACATTGATGGTGCCATTTAATTGTCTTCATTCACCTCCTAATACTACTTCTAGTGTTATTATACAAATTTATGGTGATTTCAGACAATTTCCTAGGTTTTTGACTCATAAAAAAATTAATATCGGGAGCTTAACCTTCGTTAGAACCTCAATTCTTCACTCTTAGGTCGAAATCAACTTTATATTTGGTCTTCTCGCAAAAAAAAAAAAAAAAAAAAAAAACTTGGAAAACGATACATCACAAGCTCGTGTTCACTAAAACCCCCCAAAAAAACCTCGAAAACTCCTATTTTTACTCACATTTTTCTCCCATGACACCCTTGGGTGGATTCCGATCGGGCTGCCGAGCATTGGAGCACAACTAGGACCCAAATGTGTTCCCAAATGGGGACCCAAACTGTGTGCGATGAACGACGATGTTAGACCAAAATTTAACGTAAATTCAAGGCTAAAACTTCGTTAGAACCTCAGTTTTCCATTCTTTAGTCAAAATCTACTTCATATTCGGTCCTCTAAAAACATGGAAAAGATACCTCAAAAGTTCACGTTACTCAAACACATAAAATACCGATTTTTTATACCCATTTTTCACCTATAACACACCTGGGTATATTCCGATCGGGCTGCAAAGTTTTGGGACACAACTAGGGCCCAAATAGAGCATGTGTGCGAAAGAACGAATTTTTTAGACCGAAAATGAAGTAGTTACACGTGATACGGCGCACGGCATTTTGCATTGCATTTTTGGAATCTACGCACCTTGAAACGTAAAAGAAAAAATTTTGAGGGGTGTTATAAAAATTTGTTGCTTAGCGATTACATAGGTGTATTATTCGCAGAATAATAAACCAAAACCATGTTGATATTTCTTATCATTATCAAAATGGAAACCATCTTGATATTCTCTATGATTAATGCGATTTTGTTGTGTATCTTTATAATATTTGCAATTATATTTTTTTAAAGATGAAACTTCTTCAATCGCAGAACCAAGAATAATTATATTTTCTTAAACGTGCCAACATCAACAGGTGAGGGAATAATTGCAGGTGATCGATAATTTGGAATATTGAGTAACTGAATTCTGATACTAGAACTGAAATAATAAAAAACCATATCTCTGAAACGGACTGGTGGTCGTGTAATTCTCCCGCTCCGTGTGGTCTTGGTCCTCAATACCCAGGGTGTTGCGTGTGATGATGCAGGAGTCGTAAGTTGTGTTTCTTCTTCCGTTGATGTTCCTTCTCCTGTTGATATGTGTGGCTGTATCGTAGGTGTAGAGGCTGTTGTCCGATATGTTGATGATGATGGTTGGAATTCGATTGTTCGTGTCTCCTCTTCTTGTAACTCATTATTAGCGATATAAGCTGGTTTTAACCTTCCGATTTCCACCGGTACCTCTTTCCCTCTTGTGTTAATGATGTATGTTTTGTCTGTCCTTCTTACTACTAAAAATGGTCCGTCGTATGTTGGTTGCAGTGGTCGTCTGACTCCATCGTTCCGAATAAATATATGACTGCAATTTTGAAGATCAGGATGTACAAAAACTTTAGCGCGAGTATGGTGTTGAGCTGGCGTCGGTTGTAATTGGTTCATTGTTTGTTTCAAAGTGTCTACAAATTTGCTGTGGTGTGGTGGTCGTACTTTCGTCTATAAATTCGCCTGGAATCCGCAAAGTAGTCCCATAAACTAGTTCGGCAGTGCTGCACTTGAGATCTTCTTTCACTGCCGTTCTCATACCCAAAAGCACAGTAGGGAGAACATCAACCCAACGCTCTGTAGCGTGACATTTGATGGCTGATTTTAACTGCCGGTGGGTGCGTTCCAAAATTCCGTTGGCTTTAGGGTTGTATGCTGAGGTTAGCGAATGGTTGATTCCTAATAATTTCACCAAATGACGGATAAGTTCGCTTTCAAACTGCCTCCCCCGGTCAGTTGTGATTTTCTCTGGAGTACCAAACCTACTCACCCAATTGGTATAAAATCCATTGGCTACAGTTTCGGCCGTACAGTCCTCAAACGGAATCACTTCTGGCCATCGCGTGTAGCGATCTATACAGGTCAAGGCGTACGTGAAACCTCTACTCGGAGGAAGAGGTCCTATCAAGTCGAGATGGACGTGCCTGAAGCGGTCTGAAGGTGGATAGAAAATCCCTATTTCTCCATACGTGTGTCTCTGAACTTTACATTTTTGACAAGCGTTGCATGTTTTGACCCACTCTGCACAGTCTTTGGCCATGGATGACCCTAAAACGCTGCTTCAACATTTTGAGAGTGGCTTTCCTACCTGGATTTGGTGAACACTGTCGAAAGCAGCTTTCCTGAAATTTGTTGGAATAAAAGGTCGAACGAATCCTGTGGAAATGTCGCAATAGATTGACACATCTGCTCCTGACATTTTGATTTGTTTCCATACCAGTGATGAGCCTGAGATAGAGGGTGGTAAATCTTCCTCTCGCTGTTCCAAACCCACCTGAGAGTAGTCGACAGCTTCTATCTCTAGGCATGAGAGACAATCTGCCACTATGTTATCTTTTCCAGTTATATATTTTATATCAGTTGTAAACTGCCCAATGTAATCCAATTGACGTGCTTGCCTAGGGGAAGCTTTGTCCAATTTTTGATGGAAAGCAAACGTCAATGGCTTATGATCAGTAAAGATCGTAAAAATTCTCCCTTCCAACAAATGTCGGAAATATCGCAGAGAAGAATATGCTGCGAGTAGTTCTGTATCATAGGCACTGTACTTCGTCTCAGCTTGGGAAAGGCGTCTAGAGAAGAACCCGATTGGTTGCCAAGCCTCATTCACAAATTGTTGAACACTGCCTCCTATCGCGGTATTTGAGGCATCAACCATTAGTGACCATGGCACATTGGCTTGTGGGTAAGCTAACATAACCGCGGATTTCAGTTCGTTTTTGCAACAGTGGAATGCCTGAATGGCTTCTGGAGCTAATTGAATATCGGCATCTTGTTTTCCTGTATATCCTTTCAAATAATTGGATAACACCACCGTATGACGTGCTGCTTTACTTACGAATCTCCTATAAAAATTAAATAGTCCTAAAAATCTTCTTAGGCCCAAAACGGTTTTTGGTGGTTCAAATTGTTCGATTTTTTTGACTTTGGAGGGTAATGGCTTTACTCCTTCTTGTGATATTAAATGTCCTAAAAATTCAATTTCTGCCTTCCCAAATTCACATTTAGTAGGATTTATTACTACGCCGTACTCACGGAATCTCTGGAATAAAGCACGTAAATCCGACATATGCTCTTCCTCAGATACGCTTGCGACTAGGCAGTCATCTATATATGTTCTTACATTTGGTAGTCCTCTTGTCAATTCATTCATGAATCTTTGGAAGGTCTGCGCAGCATTGCAGAGTCCAAACGTCATTTGTGGAAATTCAAATAGTCCAAATGGCGTGATAATAGCTGTCTTCTGAATGTCGTCAGGAGCCATAGGTATCTGGAAATAGGCTTTTAATAGATCTATCTTTGAGAATATACGTTTACCATGAAGGTCGTGTGTCAAATCCTGGATATTGGGTAATGGATACCGGTCTGGTTTTGTAATTCGGTTAAGAGCGCGATAATCCCCACATGGTCTCCAGTCACCTGTCTTCTTTGGGACCATATGCAAGGGGCTAGCCCATGAACTTTTTGACGGTCGGCAAATACCTTGTTGTAGCATAAACTCAAATTCTTTCTTTGGTATAGCTAGTTTTTCTGGATCTAGACGTCTGAATTTAAATGCAATAGGTGGCCCTTTTGTTTCTATGTGGTGCATTACCTTATGTTTGGCTGGTTTTGCTTCCAGCGCTGGCCTAGTGATGTCTTTGAATTCTCCTAATAGTTCTTCGTATTCCACGGGCGATCTCTTGATACCTATTGTTCTTATAGAAGGTATCTTACATGTACTTACAATACCTCTCTTCGATACTGTTGTCCTTTTATCACGCAATGTTTGTTCCTTGAGGTCCACTAGAAGTCCGTAGTGCTCTAGGAAATCGGCGCCTATGATGGGCTTGCTAACAGATGCGATTACGAACGGCCACGAGAAAGATCGACGTAATCCCAGGTCAAGGGTAAGTAGTCTAGTGCCGTACGTCTTTATTTCGGAACCATTTGCTGCAAATAAACGGTATTTAACATTTACACGAGTGTCAGTGTCTGAAGGAGGAATGACCGAAACGTCAGCCCCAGTATCAATGAGAAAACTCAGTTTGGTGCTATCATCGTTGATGAATAAGCGGCTTGTATTTGGGCCTAAATCATCTGCCGCGCTCAATGATTGGCCTGACTGTTTTCCGATTTCTCATGTTTACCAAATTTACATGGAGGTTCGCATTTTCGTGCTTTATTGCCCCAACGATAATGAAATATACACATCCACTTATTGTTTTTGGTCTGGTCTTGACGAGAACGTGAGTTAGATCGTTCTCTCGAGTTTGAATTACTTCTAAAGTAAGGTCTACTTTGATGTGTGCTTAGAGCCTCTACTTGTTTCGTTAGTGTATCAATTTTTTCGTCTATTGATAAGTGGGAATTATCTGAGCTGGAAGATTTACTTTGTGTTGATTAGACAGCATTAATTGTTGTTCCACCGAAATCACATGTTCCATGAACCTGATCAGCTAACGGCACTAACGCAGCTAGAGTTTGTTCTGAGCTCACTAACAGTATGCTTCTAGTTCTTGCAGGAACATGTTGCATCCACAATGATTTTAATAATTGATCTGGTAGTTTGTTATTTGCAAGTTCACGCATCTCCCTAAGTAACTCACTTGGTTTCTTGTCGCCTAATCTTATCTCTTTGAAGAGACGCTGTAGTTTTCTATCTTCAGAAACTCCAAAACAAGATATGAGTCTTTCTTTCAAAGTCTGGTATTTGTTCTCTTCAGGAGGATTAATGATAATATCGCTTACCCTCGTGCATATATCAGTCTCTATAGAACCGAGGATTAGATCATACTTGTCTTCATCGATCGTTATCCCTTTAACTCTGAACTGAGCCTCGGCTTGCCGAAACCAAATAGGCACATTCTGTTTCGAGAAAGGTGGGGCCTTGAAATTAATGCACGGTTTTGTCGTCACGGGCGCTTCTTCAGCATAAGCAGATCCATCTCCAGCTTCCATTATATCACGTCGGGGTCACCAGTTTTTAGTGTGTATCTTTATAATATTTGCAATTATATTTTTTTAAAGATGAAACTTCTTCAATCGCAGAACCAAGAATAATTATATTTTCTTAAACTTGCCAACATCAACAGGTGAGGGAATAATTGCAGGTGATCGATAATTTGGAATATTAAGTAACTGAATTCTGATACTAGAACTGAAATAAATGACGCCACACGATCTATCAGAACAGAAACTAAGGACAGTCATGCTACTGGAAAGTACAGCTGGAGTCATCCAATAGGAAACCAAATGTGGGATATTCCAAGTTAGGAACCCCCTCAGTGTCCCAAATTGGGGAAACTGCAGAAAACAAACTTTTTTCCGTTGACCACCGTCCATGCAGATAATCAGAAGTTCGATGAAATGTCACGAAATTAGCCGTCTTTGCCTTTGCAGTTGACTGGTAAAATTCAGAATGAATGAACCTAGTTACCTGTTGTTGTCGTCAGGGAGGTCTGATGGGCAGGCTCTTGAGTGAATCGGACTACAGAGTTTCTAAATAAAATGGTTGTGGCGGTAACCAATCACTACCGATCGTCACGAAACCTGGCTGTCTTTCAAGGCTGTATAATCGAAATTTTTGATTGGTCAACCGCCAAATCAGTCAACCGCCAGGCCCCGCTAAATCATACACCAGCTTCTCCACCTTCGCAATGTTTCTTTTAAACAGGGTGTACACAAAACAGGTCTGCAAGAAGCTAGGATCGATTCCTGGGCTGATTTCCAGTCGAAAGTGCCTCTTAGCAATTTTTTTAACCCTTAGTTTTTGGGTTATTTTACGATCTAAGTTTTTTCCGTAAATCACGGATTCTTAACACCCATTTTTAAAGGCGCAAAAGAAAATTGGTGACTACCGTTGAAAAGCTCATGAAATTTCCTTTCAGAATATGCAATTTGGAGAATTGTTTAGTGGTTTGAACCCATGAGATTCTTGTTTGAAAATCGAACTTTTGCTAATCCAATGGGAAAGCTGGTAACATTCAAAGCGCTATAGCGCAAACCGTGCCTCCGAAAGCCCATTTGCCGGAAACGGGAAAACACCCTCAAGATCTCAGCATACCAACGAACTACGCTTGTTGCAAATATTGTCGGTTTTTGATGAGAAATTTACGTTTGAACGTGCGAAATCGAGATTTTTAAGGTGTTGTGTGTCTTGTTGCCATACAAGTGAGCTTAATATTTTGATGCGAGATGGGTCGGATCGTCTCTCTTTTTAACCGACCAACGAAAAAGACGATTCTCTGTTTCTCACAGATTCTTAGTTCGTATTTTCGGTAAACAAAACCAGTAAACAGACAGGTGTGTTCATGTTTCATCGAGATCATGAAGCGGCCAGTCCTCAGTTTCTCTCATATTTTCGTTGTGAATAGCTGCTTCGTTATTAATTGTCATGGCATCGTTCTCAAACCAGGAACATGCGGACATTCTGCTGGTATACGGGTATACTAACCAAAACTCAAGTGCCGCGGTTCGGGAATATCGGCAACGATTTCCTCATCGACGAGTTCCCAGTAGAGGTGTATTTACAGCGATGTGTAGGTCTATTTAGGTCTCACTCATGATGTGATCTGTTCTTCTGTTATTAACAAACCTCGGCCCTCTATAATGTTACTGACAGAAAAAATATAAATAAAAATAAAAATAAATAAACAGTAAGTAAAAAAACTCACCCTTTTAATATCTACGTTTACGTAATGTGATAATATTCAATCAATTCCTTCCACTTCTTAACATCTGATTCTGTGTCACCAATAGTCTATGTTAGTAACAGTCAGTGTAAAACCCACGTTGTAATGGATGATGGGTTTTACTTCGCCGCCCATACAGCGTAGTTTCTCCCTCTCCATACTCTAGAAAGGTAGGGAGGCAGTGTGACAGCTGCCCCCGGAGACACTGGTCTGATTATAACGCAATGCCTCCTGGAGTTGAGGATTCGTTTCTGCGAATCGACCGCCCCATCAGCCGCGTGTCAAAAAGATCGGGAAGAGCCCGGATCCAATATGGACGGGATTCCTCTATACCGTCACACTCCTCCCCTTAAAACATACTTCTTTGAAGAAGAAGTATGTGAAGTTATTATTGACACGGGACTGAAAGTAGTATGGAGTTCTGATTCAGGAATGGTTCATCTAAAAAACTCCAAAGCTTATAGCTTCCATCGTAATGGTACTACTGAGAATTGTTTGCTGGCGGAGAACTTAGCTCCTTATAAATATCACTTAGCGGAATTGGATACATATAGAAGGATAAAAGTAGTTGTCAGAGGTTCTGGTTCAGAAAAATTCATCTGAACAACCTCTAGGTGACTAACCCTCATCATAAGATGGAACAACTGGAATACAAAAACATACAAAGGAAAGTAGTTTTCAGAGGTTCTGGTTCAGAAAAATTCATCTGAACAACCTCTAGGTGACTAACCCTCATCATAAGATGGAACAACTGGAATACAAAAACATACAAAGGAAAGTAGTTATCAGAGGTTCTGGTTTAGGAAAATTCATCTGAACAACCTCTAGGTGGCTAACCCCCATCATAAGATGGAACAACTGGAATACAAAAACATACAAAGGAAAGTAGTTGTCAGAGGTTCTGGTTCAGGAAAATTCATCTGAACAACCTCTAGGTGACTAACCCCCATGATAAGATGGAACAACTGGAATACAAAACTACAAAGGAAAAATATACAAGAAATACAATAGGGTGGCATTGGGCGCCTTAAGAATAATAGCTCGATTTGATGAGGAATAGTAAAAGGGAAAATTTTAGAGCTATAAAAGAAAATTGAATGACCGAAGTGTATATTCATAAAACAAAGGGTTATTAAAAAAAGAAGATATTAAAAAGAGGATTCCTTCTGGAAAACCTCAGAGCTCTTCCTTCTGGAGAAGCTCTCAAAATATAAAGTGGAGGGGTTAAGGAGGATAAAATCCGTCCATACGGCGTAGTTTCCCCCTCTCCATTCTCAAGAAAGGTAGGGAGGCAGTGTGACAGCTGCCCCCGGAGCCACTGGTCTGTTTATAACGCAATGCCTCCAGGAAATGACGATTCGTTTCCGCGAATCGACCGCCCCTTCAGCCGCGTGTCAAAAAGATCGGGAAGAGCCCGGATCCAATGTGGACGGGATTCCCATATACCGTCACAACATTCATTTTAAAATGGATATGCTATTCTTCTGAGTCTGTCCGAATTTTTCGTCATTACAGAATTTTGTGGCTTGACAGAATTTTGCGCCATGACAGAATTCTGCGTCAACAAAGAAAACGCAAAAAAAAAACTCCAATCCTAAAAACATATCCATGGTTCAATATTTCCCCCACTATGGAAGAAATTTGGTCAACATTCTTTTTTTTTAACGGATTTTTTTAGCGAGGTTAAGACAGTATTTTTACTGAAATTTTAGGAGCGTGATACGTTTGTTCAGGTATGCACTTAAATGTGAAACTAGAAGTGTATGTGATGTTGTGTGAGAAGACACCCATGCTGAGTTAATCCAACAAATGAGCTCTCATATGATTTGTATAACGTAGGTACAATGTCTAATAGGGCTTTCGTTACCAATTTAAAGGTGCAGAATTTGTTGCCAACAGACCAGCCCAGGAGGGTACAATTCTGTGAGTGGTACCTCGATCGGTTTCCACACCGAAATGATCACATTTTGTGGTCTGATGAGGCAACATTTATGGAGGCCAGGAATCATAAATCTTCGAAATTCCCTCGTTTGGGCAGAAGAAAATCCGCATGCCACAATCACATCTCATCATCATCGTGAGTTTAGGGCCACTATGTGGATGGAGGTAATGAGGGAGCTGGTACTTGGACCAAACGAGCTACCTAACAGGGTCAATTCTGCCGCATACCAGCCATTTTTAACAGGCGCAAGGTTTGCTAAAACATTGCATTAATTCGGTACATACTAATTTATTCATCATTTTACTCCAGTTATTGCATAACGATGTATACGAAATCCTGGACAGTTAGTACAGTAAAATTAGATTAAAACCCGAACATCTAAAAAGAAAAGTTCTCTTCAGCGCCAAATTGTTCCAACCCCCCCCCCCCCCCCCCCCCCCCCGGTAGTAACTAGAAAAAAGTTACACGACCTCGAGCGTCGTGTATCGGGGGGGTGAAATGGTCACTTTTCACAATTTTTCGCAAATATCTCGAAAATAACCAGGTTTAGCGCAAACGTCACCCTATACGAAAATGATCTACGTTAAATTCTGAACAAAAATAGTTTCATACATGGTACGCTAAAGTGAACGGTTTCGGAGATATGGAGGGGTTAAAAATGCTATTTTTTAAAATTTGCATGGAATTTCTCGAAAAATAGTGAAATTATTACAATATAAATAGTAGCGTCTCATAATGTACCTATATAAATTAAATATATGCATCCATGTATATAGACTACGCTCCTAGTTTGTCATTTGGCACGATATAATATTCAGTTTTCCTCACAGGTATATGATTGTAATATGTCCAATACAAGTTACCCACAGTTCACAGTACCTAGTTTCTCCCCCAATTTATCATACGTATCTGTTTTCCATTCGCTTTATTGTGTCAGATCATTCTATACATTGTCCTTATTTCGTTAAAAATAGAATTCATAAATAGGACCATCATGTGAAAAACAATGAAATACCTATATAATAAAAATCTGTATAAAAAATGGGAATTCAATACAATTACAATACAATCGTGAATGAAATAATTAATTTCATGAGTAAATCAATATTTCATCATCATTCAGCAATAGCTCATTCTTTCTGGTGGTAGGAAACGAATCTTGCTCTTTGCCCAGTTGAATATCATCACCCACATCATCGTCGACGATAAGCGTGTCTTTGTTGACGTATCCAAGTCCTGAGCAGTTGCTGCGCATGATTGAACAGCTAAGATCACTCCTTCGACACTCGCAGTTTTGGAGGCATTCATCTCTGCAGGAGCAAACGAGGAGGGACAGTGAGTCTTTGGGAGCAGCAGGGTGTGTAGCGTAATAGGACGCTTTCCAATACCACTTCAATGGATCTTCTTGTTCATTAAGCTATTGCTGCACTTAGTGATAAGCTCTGTAGGACTTTCACTTCAAAAGTAGAAGATGCAGTTCGTGATCTGCGCAAGTGTTCTTAATCTTTTATGCGGTGTTCTTCCTCATCTTCATCAAAAACAACAGTAGCATGTCCATGGTGAGTAATGACATAGCAGGAGTATTGCTGACAAATATGTTTGAAGGTAGCTGGGCGTTGCCAGACTACGTGATGGAGGAGGTGCCCTTCTTCAACGACGTGTGACAGTTCCCCTCAGTCTGAGATGTCAGATGTTTCAGGCACCAAAACTGTCAGCATTGAAGATTTGCTTCCCTTCCTCATCAAACCAGACTCGTCAAAAACGGATGGAGGATAAGTAAATAATTCAAATCTGAAGATCTTTGCCAGCTGCTCATCACTCCTTACTGTGCACACCATCCGGTGTAAAAGGGTGTTAGGGTTTACACGTACAGTATCGTGGCGAATTGTACTGATTTGGTGATGGCGGCTAGAGACTTCACAGCTAACTTTCTCTTTAAGCGTATGTCACTGAATGTTTTCTTCTCCATCTCTACGCTACTACTTCCAAAGGAAGACAGTTCAGGAGGTGTTGAAAAAGGAATGCCCCTCAAGCCAAGAAATGAAAGTTTGCAAGTCTCTGGAATTTTGCTTCTGATTCACCTCTCGCAGCTCTACGTACTGATATGAAGAGACGCTGCAAACTCCTGCAAATTCTAACATCGCTTCTACTATCCGGGAACATGCTGGCATGGATTTAATCCACGTTGCAATAATTGTCGCTGTGATTGCTCTCCCACAGTCAATCCTCCACCCATCTCAGAGATCTCGTGAGAAACTGCTCGATCGTCATGTCCCTCCAGACTCGGGACCGAAACTTCTCAGTGCGCGGGATGGTGAAATATCCGCGAGTAATGAACAAATCATATTCTGCAGCGTTCAATGAAATTAGAAGTTTCAAACAGTATAAGAAGAAGAAGTAGAAGAATAAAACAGGTGCCTACTTGACACCCCCCCCCCCCCCCCCGCGCCCTACAGTTTCACCGTACAGTTGCGCAGAGTGAAGCTTTGCCCTTTGAGTCGAGGCAATCGCCGAATGCCGATTACCTCAGCAACTCAGCATGAGTCATCTACAAACCAAACTCTAGAACGTCTTGACCGACCCCAATGGAATAGACACGAGCGACTTCCGTACTACACGACTGCAACCTATTAATAGGCATAAAAAGACGCAAAGTATGATTTCATACTGTGTCATAGCTTTTTTTTTGCTGATCTGAAAAATTATGTCATATTTACCCCTTCCATATCTCCGTAACCGTTCATTTCAGCATAATTATGTAATAACAGTGATTGTTTAGAGTTTAATGTAGATCATTTTCGTGTAGGGTGACGTTTGTGTTAAGCCTTATAGTTTCCGAGATATTTGCGAAAAACTGTGAAAAATGACATTTCCCCCTCTTTTCACCCCCCACCCCCGGAAAACCGACGATCGAGATCGTGTTACTTTTTACTGCTTACTACGGGGAGGGTCTGGAACAATTTGGCGCCGCAGAGAACTTTTTTTCTTATGTTTAGGTTTGGGCGATTTTTGGGCATTTTACTGTACTAAATATGCCTCTTCAGAATCTGTGGTGGCAGATGGATGGGTGCCCTGGCCACAATGGTCGGGTGGTGGCTGAGTGGCACGGCCGCCACTTCGAGCGCAGGTTTTTTTACGATTTAAAGACAAGCTAACCAAATTCATTACTGTGTGATTATTTTCATTTTTTGTGTTAATTGCCTTTGATGGATCGGACGGTACGTTACCATGGCCTGCCAGAAGCCCTGACCTTACACATTGCTGGATTATTGGTGGTGGAGGGCACTGAAGAAGGAGATCTACCGAGTGCAAGTGGACACTCGCGAAGATTTAGTCGACAGAATATATAAAATCAGTGCTCGAATAGGGAACAATGTTCGAGAGAGGGAGCGGGCAGTCGACAATCTCAACAGAAGAGCCAGACTGTGCTTATAGAACCACTGTGACCATTTTGAACAGTTTCTTTAGGTTTTTGTATCTGCATTCGTAAATAAATTTTGTTCTATCTGTCAAATAATTTCGTTTCAATCGTATTATCCTATTCCAGCCAGTATATAAAGTCATCGAATAGTGAAAGGGCCAATGAATTTAGATAAGTTACCAGCCATAAATGAAGTCGCAGGGGCCAGGGGTGAAGGACTGGGAGCTATCTAAGGATTCCTAAGCTGTTTTCAAAGGTTGCCTCGGAGGGTGGACCTATCTCGCATCAATTAAGCTAATATTCACATTTGCACAGCAACAGTCCGTAAAATCCCGATTTCGCGCGTTCAAACGTTCATTTCTTAGCAAAAACCGCAATATTTGTTTTTTGTGCTAGAGCGCTTTGAAGTTTCCAACTTTCCTATTCGATTCGCAAAAGTTAGATCTTCAAGCAAGAATGTCAGGGGTTCAAACTAATTTTTTAGTCAGTTTTAATGACAGGAGTATCTCCATTCGATTCAGCGGAAAAAAATTATATAAGTCGATACCCAACTCCTCATCTTAGCCAGATAGAGTCAAAAACGTATGATATGCTAAAACACACGATTTCTTTGAAAAAACAAACACGTTTAAAAAAATTAAAACGTCATTTTCTCCCTCAATTAGAACAGTAAAATTAAAATTGACCATACCGTTGGGAACCTGAGGTCTTGGGGAAGTTTTTCCAGTTTCTGCATATTCTAAAAGGAAATTTAGTGAGTTTGTTTTCACGGTAGTCACCGACTTTCTTTTGCGCCTTAAAAATGGGTGTTAAGACCAGTTTTATGTAGGAAAACGTGATTTACGGGAAAAACTTAAATTGCAAAATAACCCGAAAACTAAGGGTTATAAAAATGCTAAGAGGCATTTTCGATCGGAAATGAGCCCAAGAATCGATTTTTTAGCTTCTTGCAGACCTGTCTTGTCTACACCCTATGTAGGTGGGAATGGAAGTATGGTGATACCGTCAAAAATACATCTTCGAGAAAACCATGAAATCTTGTTCAAAAGTGCTCAAAACGAGTTTCTAGACGGTTTTCCGCTTGATGTTGGTCATTACTTGTGTACGTATGTATGTTCAGTTTCAAATTGTCATAACTTCCTCAACATACGGTCTTTTTCAGATTTTGAAGGGGAGGGGGGGGGGGGGGGTTAGCTCGTTAAACTCTGCAATTTGAGATGAGAACGAGCTTTCTAGGTGGGAAGCCAAGGGAGTTATGACGGGTTTTCTTATTTTTCGATTTTCAACCATAGCTGCCATAAAAACAGACCAAAATTTGTGCGGTTGGTACCAAAATGTCCTTTAGGGTTTTTAGATCATGCCTAATGATTTTGAGCTTGATCGCATTTGATTTGGCTAATTGAAAACAAAAAATATGTCAATGGGTCCAACTTTTTCTAGGTTTACTAGGCTACTACTTTTATAGATTAATGACGTTGGTGTCAGAAAGAGGTTGAGGCTGCAATTTCTGTGCAAGTATATTATATTTCCATGCTCACTATAGTATATTCTCATGATGTCAGGCCAACATGAGCAGCCAGTCGGGCCTGTCTGGCCAATATGGGAAGCCCCTGCCGCCAAACTTGTATCCATACTGTTATGAAGAACATTGTGTGGCAATCTCCATACCCGAACTTTTCCTGCGTGGATCATTGTATTGTGTGTTTCTGAGTTCTTCCCCCAGGAAAATCCTAAGTCGAGTACTGGAGCCGGCGCGTGGGGTAACTACAGGTTCATAAGTATGTGGTGGATTCAAGAGTTCTATAATTAAATGAACCAAATTTGTTAAAGTTACAAAAGTACATATAAACAAAATCGAAAATAACCATCATTCTTCAAATGACATCGCGGAACAACGTACTCGATTTCATACAGGCATGGGTGATTCTAATAAGCTGTTCCCTCAAACTTCAGCGCCTTACTGTGAACGAACGGCTGGACCTGCAATGCTCCGGGTAGTGTCAAAAAATCTGCAAGTTCAGAATCAATCTAAAAACGTTAAAATTAGCCATCCCAATTTATTGATAGTTTTCGAGCTAAGGCGTTCTGAAAGTTGCATTCCCTATTTTTCAGAATGACAGTAACGCCGAGCTTCGCGGCCTTACTAGAAACCCAAGTGAGACTACAAATCAAATGTCATCAATTTTGTTTCATGATACCTATAAAAGAAAACGCTGCAAAGTCCTTGTCACATGGGTTTGTTATTCTATTGGACGTACCTACAGAAATGCTGGAAATCATTTATTGTTTCATTCATGTGCAATAACTGAAATAGCTATTTTTTCCACCAATTTTGGCCCCAAAAACACGTTAGGCTCCTATTTTTGACAAATTAGTTGTGATCATTGATAGTGCCATCTAACTGTCTTGATTCACCTGTGAATACTAATTCTAGTGTTATTATACAAGTTTATGGTGATTTCAGACAATTTCCCAGGTTTTGACTCATAAAAAAGGAATTTTGGAAGCCAAACCGTCGTTAAAACCTCAATTCT
The DNA here is from genome assembly GCA_954871275.1 of Leptopterna dolabrata. Classification (NCBI taxonomy): domain Eukaryota; kingdom Metazoa; phylum Arthropoda; class Insecta; order Hemiptera; family Miridae; genus Leptopterna; species Leptopterna dolabrata. The sequence goes on along the minus strand of CATPAC010000276.1, from coordinate 24,169 downwards.
TCACTCTTTGGTCAAAATCAACTTCACCCCTAAGAAACATGGAAAACGATACCTCCCAAACTCATGTTCACTAAAACCTCGAAAAAACCTATTGGTTTATTACTCCGTGAGTAATACACCTATGTAATCGCTGAGCAAAAAATTTTTATAACACCCCCACACAATTTTTTCTTTTCCGTTTGAAGGTACGTAGATTCCAAAAATGCAATGTCCGTCCGCCGTGTCACGCATACCCTAAAAAAATCGTTCTTTCGCACACATGCTCCATTTGGGCACTAGTTGTGTCCCGAAGGTTTTCAGCCCGATCGGAATATACCCTGGGGTGTTATGATAGAAAGTGTGTATAGAAATAGGTAGGTACTTTTGTGTTTTAGTAACATGAGCGGTTGAGGTATCTTTTTCCATGTTTTGGGGACGAGAAGACCGAATATGAAGTCGATTTTGACCAGAGTGGAAAATTGACGTTCTACCAAATGTTCAGCTCCCAAAATTGATTTTTTTACGAGTCAAAAACCTGGAAAATCCTCTGAAATCACCATCAGTTTGTATAATTTCACTATAAAAAGTGAACACGTGGATCAAAACGAATAAATGGCACCAGCAATGATCAAAGATAATTTGAAGAAAAAAAAAGTGTACCTATTCGTGTTTTGGGGGCCAAAATTGGTGGAGATTATCAGAAATGGCTATTTCAATTATTTCACATGAAAGGAACAATAAATGAACAGCCAACATTTCTGTAGTATGTCCAATAGAATAATAAGCCCATGTGACAAGGAATTTGCAGCGTTTTTGGTATTGGTTTATTATTCTGCGAATAATGCACCTATGTAATGGCTCGGCAAAAAATTTTTATGACACCCCCTCAAAATTTTCCCTTTTACGTTTCAAGGTGCGTAGATTCCAAAACTGCAATGTCCGTATGCCGTATCGTCCATATCTACTCTAATTTCGGTATAAAAAATTCGTTCTTTCGCACACAGGCTCCATTTGGGCCCTAGTTGTATCCTGGAACTTAGCAGCCCGATCAGAGTGTACCCAAGGGTTATGGGTCAAAAGTGGGGGTAAAAATAGGGTTTTTTGGTATCGTTTTGCATGTTCTTTAGGGCGAAAAGACCAAGTGTGAAGTTGATTTTGACCAAGGAGTGAAGAATGAGGTTGTAACGAAGGTCGGCTCCTCACATTCATTTTTTATGAGTCAAAAACCTGGGAAATTCTCTGAAATCAGCATAATTTGTATAATAAACACTAGAAGAAGTATCAACAGATGAATCAAGACAATTAAATGGCACTATCAATGATCAACGATAATTTGTCAAAAATATGAGCCTAATTTGTGTTTTCGGGAGCCAAAATTGGTGGAGACCATAAAAAATAGCTATTTAAATTTAAATTATTGCACATGAAAGATACAATAAATGAACAGCCAACATTTCTGTAGGTATGTCCAATAGAATAATAAACCCACGTGACAAGGACTTCGCATCTTTTTTTACACCCATTCTGGTTTATTATTCTGCGAATAATACTCCTATGTATTCGCCCAGCAATACAACTTTTTAACACCCCCCCAAAATTTTTGTTTTACGTTTCAAGGTGTGTAGATTCAAAGCGCTGCAAAGCCCTTGTCACATGTTAATCATTATATTGGACATACCTACGGAAATGTTGACTGTTCATTTATTGTTTCTTTCAAGTGAGATAATTGAAATATCTATTTCTGATTGTTTCCACCAATTTTGGCCCCCAAAACACAAATTGGGTACGCTCCTTTTCTTTTCTCTTTCTTTTTTTTACAGATTATCTTTGATAATTGGTAATGCCATTTAATCTTCTTGATTCACGTCTTGACTCTTTCTAGTGTTATCATAAAAAATCAATTTAGGGGCTGAACCTTTCGTAGAACCTCAATTTTCCACTCTTTGGTCAAAATCGACTTCACATTCGGTCTTCTCGTCCGGAAAACATGGGAACTGATACCTCAAAAGATCGTGTTACTAAAACACAATAAATATCTATTTTTATACACATTTTCACTCATAACACCCCTGGGTATATTCCGATCGGGCTGCAACGTTTCGGGACACAACTAGGGCCCAAATGGAGCCTATATGCGAAAGAACAAATTCTTTAGACCGAAAATGAAGTAGTTATGCTTGATACGGTGGACGGCGGACAGACATTGCGAGTTTTGAATCCGCACACCTTGAAATGTAAAAGAAAAAATTTCGAGGGGGTGTTCTACACATTTTTTAATGAGCGATTACATTGGTTTATTATTCACAGAATAATAAACCAAAATACAATGTTCGCCGTCCGTATCATCCATATCTGCTTTAATTTGGGTCAAAAATCCTTCTTTCAAAACGTTACGTTTCAAGGCGCATAGATTCAAAAATGTCCGTCCGCCGTACGCCTTCCGCCGCGTCATGCATAACGGCTTCATTTTCGGTCTAAAAAATTCGTTCTTTCGCTCACAGGCTCCATTTGGGCCCTAGTTGTGTCCCGAAACTTAGCAGCCCGATCGGAATATATCAATGGGTGTTATGGGTGAAGAATGGAGGTAAAATTGTGTTTTTTAGTGTTTTAGTAACATGAGATTTTGAGGGATTGGTTTCCATATTTTTTGGGACGAGAAGACTGAATTTAAGTCGATTTTGACCAAAGAGTGGAAAATTGAGGTTCTAACGAAGTTTCAGCCTTAAAATTACGTTAAATGTTGGTCTAAAATAGTCGTTATTCCGCACATAGTTATGGTCCCCATTTGGGAAGACATTTGGGTCCTAGTTGTGCTCCGAAGCTCGGCAGCCCGATTGGCATACACACAGGGGTGTTGTGGGAGAAAAATGGGTGTAACAGTAGGCGTTTTCGAGGGATTTTTGATGTGTTAGTGAACATGAGCTTGTGAGGTATATATATATTTTTTTTTTTTTCTTTCTTTTTTTTTTGGCGAGAAGGCCGAATATTAAGTTGATTTTGACCGAAGAGTGAAGAATTGAGGTTTTAACGAAGGTTAAGCTCCCGAAATTCATGTTTTATAGGTCAAAAACCTTGGAAGTTTTCTAAAATCACCATAATTAGTATAATAACACTAGATGCAGTATCAGCAGGTGAATCAAGGCAATTAAATGATCTTGATTCACCTGTTGATACTACGTCTAGTGTTATTATACAAATTTATCGTGAATTCAGACAACATCCAAGGTTTTTGATCAAAGGTAATTCGACAAATTTAGGAGCCTGATTGGTGGTTTTGGGAGCCAAAATTGGTGGAGACCAACAACAGTAAATATTTCAATGTTCAGTGTAATTATAAACCCATGTGACAAGGACTTCACAGCGTTTTTGGAATCTACACACCTTGAAATCAAATTCTAAAATTAAAAGGGTTAGCAATTGTTTTCATGTCTGATTCCAGAGGTTCATTATTGAAAATAATAAACCTAACTTCAGTGATGAGCTGCTTAGTTTTTGGTATTTATACGTGACCTTTATCATTCTGTAGAATGCAGGGAATTCTTTTGCACAATGTCTCATTCTAAAAATTGCAATTCTTTTGCACAAACAATCTACAATTTATGTTCCTTTCGATGTATGGGTGTAACGAGAATCTTCTCAGTGTTCTCTTTCTGCGGCAGTAATAATAATAGTGGATAATGATATCCTTATCACTGCTAGTGTCACCAGATATTTTGCAAAGCGCACTGGACGCACATCCGGATTCCGGAGCGACGGTTGACAGGAAACTCGCACCTTCAGCAGTGGCCGTGCATGACGGGCAACTACAGTCTCGAGTCTCCAATCGTCCGTATCCCAGTCGCCGAGGATCCGAGATTCGATTATCCCCGTGTGAGCAGAGCCTCATGGATCCTTGATTTTTTCCCCCTTCTAAATTCGCTTTACAGAAAACTTGACGCCCGTGTGCTGGCGAATCATATTAATTAATCGTCTTGTGTTATTATGTAGTAGAACCTTAATTGACCATAAGTTAGAGAGGTAGCCTCCTAAGGTGTTCAGGCCGGGGTATGCGTTGAGATACCTACGGCAACATATCACCCGCAACAATGACAAAAGGCTTTCATAAAGGCCCCACTAAATCATACGCCAGCTTCACCTTCGCATTGCTGCCAACCCCCCTCCCCCCACCACTTCACCGAAGAATTACCTTCTTCGTCAGAGATGTTTTCCGCCCAGAACTTCAGGGGAAGGTGGTCTTATCAAAACGTTGAAAACTAATTTAATACATTTCGCAGGATATCACGGAAAAAGTAGTTTAGGAATCTTTATTAGTTTCCATGGAGGATGGAGCAGTATTGGGGGGGGGGGGGGGGGCACCATATTATGTCGTTTATAACGCGGATGTCTTGAATAGTTGAATTGCAGTTTGATGTTAACTCTGAAATTAGCGAGAACTGAGAATACAGTTGGTTTGCAACACCGAGCGAATAATGTTTCATAACGCTCACCATCAGAGGCGTCTAGATCACCAGTTATAAGTTTAATTACATTACCTAAACCGTTAACTAATCCCGTTTTTTGTCTACTCTGGTAATATTTATATGAGTAATTTTTTCTTTAATAATACTAATAGTATATTCTATTAATTTACAATACTCGTCCATTCGTCTTGTTCGGTACCTGTTCACTTTAGTTTTTTCCACTAGTTTTTCATATTGTGAGGTTAGTTAGGTTTGGTTATAGCAGAGAGTCTACCACCATGCCCGGGATCTTTTCTGGAGCGTGACCGGTTTGGTTATAGCACTGAGGCTACCACCATGCCCAGGATCTTTTTGGATGCGTTGCCTGGTTGGGTTATAGCACAAGGTCTACCACCATGCCCAGGATCTTTTAGGAAGCTTTGCCCGGTTTGGTTATAGCTGGGAGGCTACCACCATGCCTGGGATCTTTTAGGTTAAGGAGTGAGAGGAGGAGCGAGGTAAGAGAGTAGTCAGCGACTAGAGGAGAGCGTAGAATGAGCTGGAAGGCGAAGGAGTCGAGATTTTATAGCTCCTGGGGCTATCTCCCTCCATCCTCCATACTGGTGGAGGATGGTGGGGATCCCCACCAGGTTCCTGGGACCTACTGCGTCTGCCACCTCGTTCCATGGTTTATTGCGAGATCTTAATGATAATACAAGGAGTGGTTCTGGGAGGATACCACGACTGTTACGTTTCTCACTTAGGTTGTTCCGAATGAGACGAAGAGGGTCCTGGAACAGGTTCAGGAGGTGAAACGTCAGTAGGTTCATCGGTAGTTGGTATACTGGTCTGTTTTCGTGGTCTTTTTATATTGGCACATGCATTTTTTTTCTTTTGTATTATGATGACGTGGAACCACGCGAGCGGTTTTCATTTCTGGATTAGTCAACTCCACCGTTTCTTTAAAGTATTTCTGTTTAGTTTTATCCTGAATTTGCCTAATTTTTACAAAGATTTCATCAGGTAAATTCGGTAAATCTTCTCGATTTTTATTTCTGTTTTCTATTATCTTCTCTTTCATAGCTTGAGGTTTTTCTTTGGTATCCTGATATATATCAACATTACTTTATCGCTATGTTTGTCGATGAAGTTTGTCATCAAATTTTCTCTAAGTCGGCTTCTAACAAGGGATCGTTTTCTACGTGCCCATTTATAACTTCAAACGGCTTTAATATAGTGACAGAATGGACTCTACTAGTTCATGCTATAAACGCATAATTAACTTTATTTTTCATTCTAGTGTGAAAAATGCTTCCCTATTCGAGAGCATCCTAACGTGCTGAATTAAAGTAGAGTGAAATCTCTCTGTCAGTCCATTGGAATTTGGGTTTTGCGAGCAAATAGGTTTCTAATAATTCTTTGACTAATGAACTATTGAATTCTGCTCTGTTGTCTGCTGCGATCATTTTAAATTTTAAAAGGGCTGCTTTGGGGAGGAAGGGGGGGGGGGGGGCTGTGTCAGTACTATTGGATGCTTTTAAAAGGTAAGCTTGGGCATGGTTTGAAAACGAATCAATAATGGTTAGGATTGGTTTCCATATTTTTTGGGACGAGAAGACTGAATTTAAGTCGATTTTGACCAAAGAGTGGAAAATTGAGGTTCTAACGAAGTTTCAGCCTTAAAATTACGTTAAATGTTGGTCTAAAATAGTCGTTATTCCGCACATAGTTATGGTCCCCATTTGGGAAGACATTTGGGTCCTAGTTGTGCTCCGAAGCTCGGCAGCCCGATTGGCATACACACAGGGGTGTTGTGGGAGAAAAATGGGTGTAACAGTAGGCGTTTTCGAGGGATTTTTGATGTGTTAGTGAACATGAGCTTGTGAGGTATATATATATTTTTTTTTTTCTTTCTTTTTTTTTTGGCGAGAAGGCCGAATATTAAGTTGATTTTGACCGAAGAGTGAAGAATTGAGGTTTTAACGAAGGTTAAGCTCCCGAAATTCATGTTTTATAGGTCAAAAACCTTGGAAGTTTTCTAAAATCACCATAATTAGTATAATAACACTAGATGCAGTATCAGCAGGTGAATCAAGGCAATTAAATGATCTTGATTCACCTGTTGATACTACGTCTAGTGTTATTATACAAATTTATCGTGAATTCAGACAACATCCAAGGTTTTTGATCAAAGGTAATTCGACAAATTTAGGAGCCTGATTGGTGGTTTTGGGAGCCAAAATTGGTGGAGACCAACAACAGTAAATATTTCAATGTTCAGTGTAATTATAAACCCATGTGACAAGGACTTCACAGCGTTTTTGGAATCTACACACCTTGAAATCAAATTCTAAAATTAAAAGGGTTAGCAATTGTTTTCATGTCTGATTCCAGAGGTTCATTATTGAAAATAATAAACCTAACTTCAGTGATGAGCTGCTTAGTTTTTGGTATTTATACGTGACCTTTATCATTCTGTAGAATGCAGGGAATTCTTTTGCACAATGTCTCATTCTAAAAATTGCAATTCTTTTGCACAAACAATCTACAATTTATGTTCCTTTCGATGTATGGGTGTAACGAGAATCTTCTCAGTGTTCTCTTTCTGCGGCAGTAATAATAATAGTGGATAATGATATCCTTATCACTGCTAGTGTCACCAGATATTTTGCAAAGCGCACTGGACGCACATCCGGATTCCGGAGCGACGGTTGACAGGAAACTCGCACCTTCAGCAGTGGCCGTGCATGACGGGCAACTACAGTCTCGAGTCTCCAATCGTCCGTATCCCAGTCGCCGAGGATCCGAGATTCGATTATCCCCGTGTGAGCAGAGCCTCATGGATCCTTGATTTTTTCCCCCTTCTAAATTCGCTTTACAGAAAACTTGACGCCCGTGTGCTGGCGAATCATATTAATTAATCGTCTTGTGTTATTATGTAGTAGAACCTTAATTGACCATAAGTTAGAGAGGTAGCCTCCTAAGGTGTTCAGGCCGGGGTATGCGTTGAGATACCTACGGCAACATATCACCCGCAACAATGACAAAAGGCTTTCATAAAGGCCCCACTAAATCATACGCCAGCTTCACCTTCGCATTGCTGCCAACCCCCCTCCCCCCACCACTTCACCGAAGAATTACCTTCTTCGTCAGAGATGTTTTCCGCCCAGAACTTCAGGGGAAGGTGGTCTTATCAAAACGTTGAAAACTAATTTAATACATTTCGCAGGATATCACGGAAAAAGTAGTTTAGGAATCTTTATTAGTTTCCATGGAGGATGGAGCAGTATGGGGGGGGGGGGGGGGCACCATATTATGTCGTTTATAACGCGGATGTCTTGAATAGTTGAATTGCAGTTTGATGTTAACTCTGAAATTAGCGAGAACTGAGAATACAGTTGGTTTGCAACACCGAGCGAATAATGTTTCATAACGCTCACCATCAGAGGCGTCTAGATCACCAGTTATAAGTTTAATTACATTACCTAAACCGTTAACTAATCCCGTTTTTTGTCTACTCTGGTAATATTTATATGAGTAATTTTTTCTTTAATAATACTAATAGTATATTCTATTAATTTACAATACTCGTCCATTCGTCTTGTTCGGTACCTGTTCACTTTAGTTTTTTCCACTAGTTTTTCATATTGTGAGGTTAGTTAGGTTTGGTTATAGCAGAGAGTCTACCACCATGCCCGGGATCTTTTCTGGAGCGTGACCGGTTTGGTTATAGCACTGAGGCTACCACCATGCCCAGGATCTTTTTGGATGCGTTGCCTGGTTGGGTTATAGCACAAGGTCTACCACCATGCCCAGGATCTTTTAGGAAGCTTTGCCCGGTTTGGTTATAGCTGGGAGGCTACCACCATGCCTGGGATCTTTTAGGTTAAGGAGTGAGAGGAGGAGCGAGGTAAGAGAGTAGTCAGCGACTAGAGGAGAGCGTAGAATGAGCTGGAAGGCGAAGGAGTCGAGATTTTATAGCTCCTGGGGCTATCTCCCTCCATCCTCCATACTGGTGGAGGATGGTGGGGATCCCCACCAGGTTCCTGGGACCTACTGCGTCTGCCACCTCGTTCCATGGTTTATTGCGAGATCTTAATGATAATACAAGGAGTGGTTCTGGGAGGATACCACGACTGTTACGTTTCTCACTTAGGTTGTTCCGAATGAGACGAAGAGGGTCCTGGAACAGGTTCAGGAGGTGAAACGTCAGTAGGTTCATCGGTAGTTGGTATACTGGTCTGTTTTCGTGGTCTTTTTATATTGGCACATGCATTTTTTTTCTTTTGTATTATGATGACGTGGAACCACGCGAGCGGTTTTCATTTCTGGATTAGTCAACTCCACCGTTTCTTTAAAGTATTTCTGTTTAGTTTTATCCTGAATTTGCCTAATTTTTACAAAGATTTCATCAGGTAAATTCGGTAAATCTTCTCGATTTTTATTTCTGTTTTCTATTATCTTCTCTTTCATAGCTTGAGGTTTTTCTTTGGTATCCTGATATATATCAACATTACTTTATCGCTATGTTTGTCGATGAAGTTTGTCATCAAATTTTCTCTAAGTCGGCTTCTAACAAGGGATCGTTTTCTACGTGCCCATTTATAACTTCAAACGGCTTTAATATAGTGACAGAATGGACTCTACTAGTTCATGCTATAAACGCATAATTAACTTTATTTTTCATTCTAGTGTGAAAAATGCTTCCCTATTCGAGAGCATCCTAACGTGCTGAATTAAAGTAGAGTGAAATCTCTCTGTCAGTCCATTGGAATTTGGGTTTTGCGAGCAAATAGGTTTCTAATAATTCTTTGACTAATGAACTATTGAATTCTGCTCTGTTGTCTGCTGCGATCATTTTAAATTTTAAAAGGGCTGCTTTGGGGAGGAAGGGGGGGGGGGGCTGTGTCAGTACTATTGGATGCTTTTAAAAGGTAAGCTTGGGCATGGTTTGAAAACGAATCAATAATGGTTAGGAATTTGGATTTTTCTAAGGGCAATTTATCAATATGAAGAACTTCAAACGATCTGGAAGGAGTGGGGTAATATTTAATTTTGGTTTGATAGGATGTCGATCATATTTCGATAGGATGTCGCTAGACAAATTTCTCATTTGTTTATGTAATTTTAATTAGTAACTTTCATGGTAGGCCAAAAAAATCTTCTTACTTTTTGAATTGTTTCGTTTATACTTTCTTTCCAGTATGCTCTTGTTGGATGTACTCTCTGACTGTTTCAGGATTAGGAATGTCTTCGAACCTGGATTGACATTTAACGGATTTAGTTTCCGAATGTTCGAAGTTTCGAATAATTATTCTACTAAATTCTTCATAAATTTCATTGACGAAAAATAGAGAGTATTTTCGTTGCGGAACTGTATACTTTTTGACAAAGTCAATTATGTCACTTCCAAGGTGATTTTTCCTGAGGCTTGCAGTTATTCTAATATTTCGATCAAAAATGTTTTCAGTTCTGAGAGTTCTAATTTCTTCTATGTCGGCAACCAAAATTATTGTTTGATGTTTTCCTATGTTGACCGGGTTCTCAGATATTGGAATCTCTAAGATAGTATTATCGTCATAGTTTGAATGAACTGTGGGAGCAAGAGATCCAGAATCGCAAGAGTTTTCGTCGACATTTACGACCACTGACGCAGGATTTTCTGCTGTCTTTATTGATGAGGTAATCGTCTACAGTACCATTCTGGCACTATAATCAGGTTTGGACTTTTTGTTCGAATTTCGGAAAGTTTTCTGTTCTCATTATTCGGTTTCTGTGTTGGTTTTCCCGATTGTTTGAAATGAGATTTATGGTACGAAAGGATCTGATAGTCATTGGTCATGATCGGTTCAGCTTCACCCAAAGATTTTGGTTGTCTAGTTCTCAATTGACTACCTAATAGATCTCTCAGGTACACAAGTAGCGTAGGTACGGTGTGCACAGTTTTGGTAATGCTCTACAAATACGTTTTGAGTGGTCATGTCCTTTCATGATTCCTTAGGTATGCTTCTATTAGATATAATTTTTCCCATCATGTTTAGGAATTCGAACGGATTCTCCTGTTCTCTGTGTCTGAGGGACGTTATTTCATGATTTAATGTGTAAATATCCGTTTTGTCAGAATATTTTTCGAGAATGGCTTTCTTTATTCCGTCGAATTCTGTTAATGTCAGATTACTGATCGTGTCAGAGGCCGGTCCTTGTATTTTTGACAGTATTGTGCTGAGTACCTCTTCGTTTTGGAAGTGGTCTTCTTCCTCTGCGTCAGTAAAACGATCAGCTATTGTTTGACATGTGTCGAGGAATGGTGTCGCCATCAAAAACAGGGATCATGTCAGCATATTTCTTTTTGAATTCGGGTAGAGCGTCCCTTGTATTAGTCAAGTTCATGTTATTCAGTACGGCTTGTACTTGCTGTTGGACTAAGATGTTGATATAATTGGAATGACTCTATTCCCTAGAAGCCGAAATTCTGAGAACGGCTGGTCAGATTCGAGCAAGCGGTCACAATTTCAAGTTACTATGGATAAAAGCACACCACGGTATTGAGGGCAATTTAGTTGCGGACATGGAAGCACAACGAGCTATACAAAAAGAATCAATTTATATAGACTTCACACTATGCCCTATAACGGACCTCCATAGAATATTTAAGGTAGAAATGTTCCAAAACTGGCAACAGGCATACTTGGACTATCCATCCGGGGCTACTTATAAAGGTATGATCCCAACGATAAGCCCAAGACCCTGGTTCGGTAATATCGATAACATGCCAAGAAACTTTTATAAAACGATTTCACGGCTACGCACTGGGCATTGCTTGACAACATCATATATATACATCGCATTCATCCTAACGAACCGTCGACCTGCGAGTTCTGCCAAGAAGAAAACGAGACAGCGGAACACATAGTGTTAACTTGTCCGGCGAACATCAATGAAAGAATGGAAATGTTTCAAAAAATATCAACAAATGTGAACGAACCTTTCAACCTTACTTATCTCATAGCAACAGAGGATACAAATACATACAAAGACATTTACTCATTTCTGTGTAAAATAAACCGAAATCTGTGAAGTGAAGTGAATATTATTAGGCACATAAATATTAGGTATAGTAGAAGTAACCTGTAGAAACTGAAAATTAATTTTAATTATTCTATTATTCAAATATGCTATGGCTGTATGAATATTTTCGAAGCCAATAAAAAGAAGGAAAAAAAAAAAATTGGAATCCACCTGTACTACATTTTGAGCTGAAGGCGAGGGTTCGGGTTGACCACTAACGGCTCCCGCAGCATTTGCTAGTGTTCCATTTTAGGTTCTTTGTTTGTTTCTAGTTTTTCAAAAGGGTAGTTTGTAAAAATAAGGTTGGTTAGTGAAATACAAAAGTTGGTAGGTACAATACAAAATTAAATTATACAAGGTGTCTCAACTTGAGTCTGCAGGACATCAGGGAACGATTCTACAAAGAATTTGCAACAAAAAGTATCTCCTAGACTTTTTTTAAACTCCGCTCCAAATGCCACTTTTTCCACTTTTAAGATTTTTTTCGTGGTTTTGACCTTAAGTCAGTAAAATGGCCATAACCTCCTTAATCCGTCAAATAAATTCAAATCTAATTATACGGTTAATAAGAGCGTTGAATTTCTCCTCTCCCTAATGCACAATCAAAATTTCTTTTTAGCGGGTTTAATGTGAGTATAAAACGAGACCAAAGTGAAAATTTTGAGAATTTCTGACAATTTGACGTTTTTCTATCGGTTGTTTCTCTTTTATTGATTTTTCGTTCGGTGGGGCGTCTATGAGAAAAACTTGCTTGAAATCTCACCTTTCCAGCGGCGTGGTCAGAATAAATTAGCGAATGAGTTTGAGGGAGAAAATGACGTTTTAATGCAAAAAACAGGAGATTTTTCAGCAAAATCGAGGTTTTGGCATGAAGATAGCATTTGGTTGGGATAGGATTGGCATGGTTGATACCGTTAAATTTTCCACAACCGATTGAAGGGTTCTCATTCTAAACCCATTTGATGGGTCAAATTATGAATAATTATTTACCGTCCAGTGGGTTGGCCGGCCAGGAGTCCAGATTTGACGCCCAATGGGCTTCTACGTTTGGGGAACCCTAAAGTCCAAAGTTTATTCGAACCCTATTGGTTCAAGAGGAGAGCTTGTCGCCAGGATCATGGAATCATGCGGCGAGATGAGAGTTCAACCTCGAGAAATCATCCAGGGCTACACTATGCGTTCAGGTGGGTGGGGGTCATTTTGAGCGAGTCCTGTGACGTGAAATCATTGGGAAATTGTGAAAGTCAATTGTTTTGCAGAATTTTTATTTATTTTTTTAACGAGTGTACCTACCTGTCTAATTTTTTAAATTTTAAGAACAGCATCAAAATTATTTATTATTACTTATTATTAAAAATTATTCAGAATTTGACCCATCAAATGCGTTTGGAATGAAAACCCTCCAGTCGAATGTGGAAAATTTAATGCTATAAATCATGCCAATCATATCCGAACCAAATGGTATCTTCATGCCAAAACCTCGATTTTGCTGAAAAATCTCCTGTTTTTTTGCATTAAAACGTCACTTTCTCCCTTAAGCTCATTTGCTCATTTATTTTGACTACACCGTTGGAAAGGTGAGATTTCTAGCAAGTTTTTCTCATAGACTCCCCACCGAAAGAAAAATTACTGAAAGACCGATAGAAAACGTCAAATTTTCATAAATTCTCAAAATTTTGATTGTGCATTAAGGAGATGAGAAATTTAACGCTCTTTCCAACGGTATAATTAGATTTGAATTCATTTGACGTATTAAGGAGGATATGGCCATTTTACTGACTTAAGGTTGAAGCCACGAAAAAAATCTTAAAAGTGGAAAAGTAGCATTTGGAGCGGATTTAAAAAAAAGTATAGGAGGCACTTCTTGTTGCAAATTCTTTGTAGAATCGATCCCTGAAGTCCTGCGGACTTGAGTTGAGACACCTTGTATATGTAAGTGATGAACAAATAAGATATTTTCCAATAAGAACTGAATTGTTCGAACTTTACGCCAGGTAGCGGATGGTATGAAACGTAAGAGTTCTCACAATATTTAAAATGAGAATATTAGTAAAATGAATTGTTCGAATCTTACACCAGGTAACAGGTGGTATGAAATGTAGGTTCTCCCAAAATCGAAATAGAATACTAGAAAAGAAATGAAACAATGTTTTTAGTTTGTCTATCTACCGTCCATGTTAACGGGTGGTATGAAAACGGGAGATTCGACTAATAAAATATTGATGCGAAGAACGATTGTTTTCCTCTGGTGAGGCGGAGTTTCCCTTTGAAATAGAAAGTTTGTGAGATGATATTTACAACACGGCCCTTGTGATGATTAGCGACTTCGGAAGGTGTACCTCAGTCTGTAAGGGTAGCAGAGTAGCTGCGTCCTTGGTCAGTCAGCAAGAGTGTCACCACCTCGAGTCGAATCTACCGGTTAAGCAGAGATAGGTAGCTCACACTGTTTAATTGTTCAATTGTTGTCTCTTGTTTAACTACGAGGGTTCAAGGGGATCCTTAGGCGAGTCCTTTCAGCGACAATCCGATGAAATTATTTATCTCTCGTGATTATTACGAAGTGTACGTAATAGTCGTAGATGTGAAGTTGTAGTTGTGCAGTCGCTGAAGAATTGGACGTAGGGTGTATTTGTACCGAAAACACGAAATTTTGGTGGTCGGTTTTCGTTTGAAGTCCCGAAATTGGAGGTCACAAGACTGCGCCAGGTAAGTTTTGTTTTCGGAAAAACGAGTATTTAAAAAATCACTTTAAAATTTCCCAAATTTATTTTATTAGTGTCCGAACACTTCAGAAACAATCATTCGTCGAGAGATAACCAACCACACGAAAGCTTGGAAGACGACCGCATCGAGGCTCAGGGGCTCTGGGTCGAGGTACCGTTAGAAGTAAGGGAGAACTGCTGATTGCAGTGTTTTATTATATATATATATATATATATATATATATATATATATATATATATATGCGTGGTATGCAATGTTGTAGGTGGTTATTGAGGTTCAGTCATTAAAACGAGATCTATCCCAACGTTTCGATGGTTTATTCCATCATCTTCAGGGGGTTAGTGAGTTCTGAAGAACTTTGTACCCATATTCCTCACTGACTATCAGAATTTTATCGTACTGCTAGGTAGAGAGAGGTTTGAAACTTGGGTGAACTGATCTTGTGACAAGATGTGTGAGTCACAAGATCAGTTCACCCAAGTTTCAAACCTCTCTCTACCTAGCAGTACGATAAAATTCTGATATTCAGTGAGGAATATGGGTAAAAAGTTCTTCAGAACTCACTAACCCCCTGAAGATGATGGAATAAACCATCGAAACGTTGGGATACATCTCGTTTTAATGACTGAACCTCAATAACCACCTGCAACATTGCATACCACGCACATCTAAATCAACAGTCGATACTCCACGGAATTTATATATATATATATATATATATATATATATATATATATATATATATATATATATATATATATATAATATGTGAAATTTGGTAACAGAGAGTAGAAATTTAAAGATCAACAGACAAAAAACTTACAATTTCAGAGGGGATGTAAGTTTTTTGTCTGTTGATCTTTAAATTTCTACCCTCTGTTACCAAATTTCATATATTATATCACCGAGAGTGTTTTCCCGTTTCCAAGTTTGTATATATATTGAGAAGAGTACTATTAAATTAAAAAAAGGTGTTAAATAAAAATAACTGATCGTTTAAAAGAAAGTTTGGTTTTAATCACAAGTACCGTATCAGTGGACACTTCCGAACATACTGCTCAGCCAGTTTTCAACCCTCGAGCAAAAGAAGAGTAGTGGGGGAGCCGTCCCTTACCAGGCCAAACCCTCCAGAAATAGATAGGTATGGAAACACAAAGGATGCGGTCTGTCAGAATATCATTTGGATGTTATGAAAGCTAGGATAGTAAAAATTATATGGTATTATTTGACCACATTCATATATATACATATATATATATAAAATTTCGTACGATAGATAAGTCCCTTAATTTCCATGGTAAAAAGTTTGTTCTTGCAAAAATCGGCTCCGCAAGAGTTATGGTGATTTCGTTACCAAGCTCGATTGCACTGTGCGCAGCGGTCCAAATTTACAAATTTTTGCTCCAAAAAACAATAAATTAAAAAGGATTTTAGCAACATAGGCGTGCGGGGTGTTGTCAGGTTTTTTTGGGACCTTTTTTTGGGAGTCCCAGTCCGATTAGACTCACCCAGCGTACCGAATTTACAAAATTGTAACCTGAAATCCAAAAAATTTCATATTTTTTAATTAGGCATGGGAGGTGTTTTATTTTCTCTGTCGCTGAATTGATTGCGAGTAGTTTCAGCATGTTCAGAATGCATCGATGATCAAAATCACAATTTTTTGGTTCATACACCCAACAATTATTTTCTGACATAATTTTTCTGAACGACGTAGGTACCACTCTGGTCTCAACAAGTGACCAGTCAGGACGTAGTGCTTTGGTAGGCGACCATTTATATAAATTATAAATTTCCCAAAACATTTCTTAAGCCATTCTGCATGACTGTATTTCTAGATTCTTCTGTATTATTACCGAATCTTAGTTGGACTGCCGGTATGACTCGAAAGCAAGGCCACCCGTAACCAGCGATTTGTGGGTGGAAGTTTACGGCCTATTTCACGCTGGTAGGCTGGACGAAAAGTAGGATAAGTAGGAATAGAAAGAAAGCCAGTCTGAGGGGATAACAGAAAGCGAGATATATACGCCATGTTGGTTGTTCCATGTCGTTCTAGGGTTCAGGTAATCTGAGCTAAGGAACGTATAACGTACGGTTAACTTGCAATATAAGCTAGATGAATATCAACACATATCCGCAACGATATGAAATGGATAATATACATACCTATTCTATATAGTTAAAAATGAGAGTGGTGATTCGATGGTGGAGTGGATTAGCGTCGATCACTTGGTGGATGGGAGTGGGTTAGCGGCTTAGGTCGAATATAACTACTTGGTACCTGTCAGTACCACTATAAAAATTACTATGATGCACCGTTCGTATTCCAGTCGTTGTAAAATACAAGACCGATGAAATGCAAGTCCAGCTATGAAAATACCTACCCATTTATAAACTAAACTGATAACATTATTAAATTACAAAACTAATATACAAATATAGGCACGAACCATAATTATTAGTATTTGCCTTTGCTTTTTCCTAAGCCCACGCATCCTCCAATAAAGCTTCTATTTTCCAGAAAAACATCATTTCATCGGTGTTTCTATGGATATTGGTGGTCGCGCGACTGTTGGAGTGTGAAATGCTTTTATTCGCTTTGTTTTTTAAGTGAATGACGAGAAACGATGGGATGTGTGGGTTGAAGCACGAGTTACATTGTGTCCTAAACCGTTTTTCAATCAGTCCATTCATTCTCATATTTTCGATATGGTACCTTTTACAGAAACTTAATACTCCTGAGTAGATAAAGCTCGTTTTTTTACAAGTTTTGTACCATCCTGTACGCGAACCCGATGATAAAAATTTTACATTTTCACTCCAACTTTTACTCGTATTCACTATATTTGGCACATCCTTCTGTTTCTCGAATTGTTTAAATTGTTGTTTATTATTTGAATATTAAAGTGAGTGGAATACTGCGTGTTACATCCGAACCGATGGCAACTGTGCACACAACAAAATCATATACCGACACTGGAATTTACCCACCCATTGAAATCCTTCTACTGGATAAAGTAGCACTGTTACCCAATGTCATGTGGCAAGCACTAGACGATCCCAGGGGGTCTGATAATTACTACCTGATAACAAGCAGAGCACCTACTCGTAAGTCGGAAACAGAAACAGCGGATTGGGACTTGTATCGCGAAACATTGAATAACAGTATTAGGAATCCAACGGCCCAACAGCATTATCAGGTGGAATAAACCGTTTCCCGTGAGGTCACCGAAGTTAAGATACCCAGGTGGACACGTCCAAGTATGACCCATGTGCATGTAGCTGTTGGGCGAACCCCTCTCCACTCAAGGGGGCGAGGCGATGAGTAGTCAAGTAACGAGCGAAATGATCAGAACGAATTCTGAGCCTGTCAATGGAGGACAGGTGATGACGTCCGCGACGCCGGCAGGGCAGTCGTAAGAAAAGCCCCAGCCTGGAATGGCTACTTTACTTTACAGCATTAGGAATCAGAATAGTTCTAGTAGTGTTGATTTTTCTCCTCTGCCTTAGCTCATCTAAAGCTGCAATCCCCGAACGATCCGTCACTTCTATCATGAAAGATAAATCAGTATGGTGTAATAACGACTGCGTTAATGCTTCAAAAGTCAGAGTGGAGGCATTTTGAAGGTACACCGATAATCAAAATCACAACAATTGTAATACATTTATATAAAGAAGCTATTTAAAAAAAAAAAATTATTAAAAGCTCAACAGGAATCATGGAAGTCCTGCTGTGCGAAATTCACCAAATCAACCCCTATGTCGATCATTTACAGAAAGATAAAAATGCTGAAAAACCGAAAAATATCAAATACATCACCTACAGTTAAAGGAGAATGGGTAGTCGAATTACTTGACAACTATGTTGCAACTGTTCGTAGCAACGCTACCAATTTAAGAACCTAATGAAATTCAGATGGAGTGGGGTATGTGCGTGGGTGACAAAAGCGGTTTATATTATTTTTGAATGAAAGTGGGTTCCATTCTGAGAATTTTGAGACCAACCGCACTCTCCTACGATGAAAGTTCTTGTTCTATGATTCCAGCAATTCCTAAGTCATTACACTCCTCTCGCCTGGGCGGGACCCTCCTGCCCACTGTGACGTAGGAAGTGCTGGAATCTTTGAAAAAGTATAAAAAAAGAACTATTCGTCATAGGAGAGTGCGGTTGGTCTCAAAATTCTTAGAATGGAACCTATTTTAATTTAAAAAAATAAATAAAATAACTAATGTAGCATAGCCCATTACTGGTGCCCTTCACAAAAACCGAATTAGAAGCGGCTTTGAAAGCTTCTCCTAATACATATCCAGGCCTGGATAATATTAAATATCCTATTATATACAACCGCCGGCTGGAAATCAAATTGATACTCCTACAACTGTATAACAAACATTGGAAGGAAGGTCATTTTCCCGAAGAGTGGAAAGATGTTGTTATGTTTCCTGTGGCAAAACCAGGAAAAACACCAAGTGTTTGGTCTTCGTATACTAGGATAATTTTACTCAATATTATCTTCATTCCCGAACAATTGGGTAATTATTGATTATGGCTGCATATGATGTAATGGACAAGCTTGTAAAGCACATCTTGAAAAAGTATCCGGTTGCAGTAAATGTTTGAGGCTGTGTTTCAAAGGCGGTCATTTGTGAGGCGGATTTCTGGAAAAAAATATACAGAAAAATGGTAGTGAAGCCCATTTTCAAAAATAATCGGTACTTTTTAAATTAGGCCGATTAAAAGTAAAAATGCGGCCAAAAATTATGCGTCAGGTCTATTGATATCTGATTTGCTGTTGGCCCAAGGAGGCCGCGCCAAGCTTGGCGGCGAAGGTTATCAGTGCTGCCAAAAACCCAACATTAGAAATGGCAAACCTTCGTGGCAACCTTCCTCCAAGAACCTCTGCCGTTACCTTTTGTGAACCTCCTCTCGGTTTGATTTTGAGGACGAGTTTTTTTAATTTATTTATAAATTTGCGGTTCTGCACATCGTTTATTAAAGTGATGCACTAGCGCTCTAAGCGGGGTTTGAGTTGAACTACTCAGCGTTTTATCTGATACGTAATTTCTAGTGGGATCTAGTGGGATTTGAGAAATTCAAATTTCTCACACGTTTTCTACCTAGACTTTCCAAGGTAAACCCCTCATTATGTGGTCAGTAAGTGTTAATTTTCGTTATTGAACTGAATTTGGCCAACAGAATGAAAATTTTTAACCCACGAAAATTTCCCGTTGTACGCGGAAATAATAGCAATAGCAAATAGCGGAAATAGTAGAAATTTTGCAAGCTACAAAGCATATAGCTGCAACTAGCTCGGACGCTATCAGTAGGTCATCTTCACTCATAGTATGAGTTTGCAGATAGCCGCTAGCCTTAACGGGCGGGTAATCCAACCATAACAGCTATTACGAAGGTTGTTCACCATTGTAAACGTTGGAATGTTGAAATCAATTTCGTTTAATTCAAAGCGCACGCTGGAATAATAGGCAATCATAAAGTTGATGATTTGGCAAAACGTGAAGCACGCAACGACGAACAGCTCACATTTGCAATCCCCTATAAAGATCTATTACCCTCAATAACAATTCATTGAAGAAACAAATAGAGAAAAAGTTCCAAAAACTCCACTGAGGGAACTTGTTACTTAACTCTTGAACAGATATACCCTCCTCGCCGTGGGTTTCGCGGAGAGAAGTAGGAAAATCCAAGTGCCGCCTAATCGTCAGACAGAGCAAGTCTCACGGGATTAAGTGACGAATACCTGTACGGTTTCAACATGCAATACTCCCATGCCGACACAGTAAATTTTACAAAGGATCACTCGAGCACCTCATAATGGAATGTTTTACATTCTACTGCGAAAGGGAAGAGATGTTCTTGAAAATAGCGCAGAGTACTGTTTGGCCGTTCATTTTGGTTCTCTTCGCGCTGAACGATATATTACGGGCTTAGAAAGCCATTTATGACTATGCAGTGCAGTTCAATAGTTAAATTAAATGTACATTGTAAATTAACATTGTAAACAACTGGTAATGACAATTATATTTTCATGTATTATATGGTTAATATTGTATATTAAAGCCAGTATTATTTAGCTAAAAAATAAAAATAAAAAAATAAAAAACTGCGCATCCCAGATTTGCAACCTACCTCTATATTTTTAGGTACGATTCTAAAATAATTTGTTTGTTTGTTTACTCCTAGAATCTATCACCGATTTTTTACTTTGAATAATTATTGTTTCAGGTAAGTGCTGAAAACTTGACCGAAAATTCCTGAAGAACGAAGTTAATGGAGGCAGGAGACATCAGTATGTAATTTGGCCCCTCAGTCTATTGCGCTATTGTACTTAGGATCCGCTGATCATTGTGTATGATCTACTAGATGTATGTATGTCATATAGGTATCTGGGGTAGGGTTTTTGATGTTGGGCAACGAATTTTACTATGAATAATATGGTGGATACAAAATAGTCTGAAACAGTAGTAACGAATTCCAGTAGTCAGGCGCTTTATTCAGAATAGTTCATTTGACTTACCTGCTGTTTCCATTTCTTCACCTGAAAATTGCAGGAAAGGAAACATTTGTATAAGAAAAAAAACCAGTCATGCAGCATGACTTAATGAGCGAATTTTCAAAGAAATATTCGAATTAATGGCTATGGTTTTGAATAAAGGAAAACTTCGGTCTAAAATTTGGTTTTCTATGTATATTCTCTTCGTATTTATTTTAATTTGTACGTTTTGTCCATCCTGATTCTACCGTTTGTTATGAGTAGATTCCTTGTTCCTTCTGAATGGCCTTTCCTCTTGACTACGATTTCAGGCCTGGTATCTAAAACCAGTTCAAGATTTGCTCTACTAGGTAGGTAGATCCTTCCTTCTTCATTGATATTATTTTTATCATGTTAAGTACCTACCTACCTTTGAATATCAAATATTCGTATGATACTGATGATAAATTGATAAGATACCTACCTAACCTTCTTCCTCTTACTGTTAGTACCTAAATTGAATAATTTGAAATAGATTTTTTCTTTCGTCTTCCTTCTAGTAATACGTGGGCCGGTACTTGTCTATCTATGAAGGTATCATAACAATTATATGTCAAATGGGAAATTCAAGGAGTTGTACTAATCGTTTGCCTCCCCCTTTTTTGCTTCGAACTCTCGTCTTCAATTAATACTTCTCACATTTTTCAATCTGACCACTCTAAGGGGGGGGGGGGGGTGGGGGGTAAGAGTTTAAAGATTATCCTAGTTTTGGGTAATTTTTGCGCACTTTAAATGCTCTAATTTAAGAACGGATTTAGATATCTAAAATCCGATTTCACCATCGTGTTCAGCGTGCAAAAACCTTTAAAATGAGGGGTCACTTGTTAGAAAATAACATTTTGGGGATTTTTGGGTAATTTTTGCGCACTTTAAATGCTCTAATTTGAGAACGGATCAAGATATCTAAAATCCGATTCCACCATCGTGTTCAGCGTGCAAAAACCTTTAAAATGAGGGGTCACTTGTTGGAAAATAACATTTTGGGGATTTTTGGGTAATTTTTGCGCACTTTAAATGCGCCAAAACCCTCCTTAGAGTAGGCCAATTTCGCCCATCTTCGAACTTAGCCTTTCGATTGCCAAGATAGATTTTTTGTGCAAATTTGAGCTGTTTATCTCAATTCTATCGAGAGTTATCGTCTGGAGTGACACATATATATATATATATATATATATATATACATATAAAAAAGTGTTAAATTTCAGGAATCGTTTTAGAATGGTCTGAAACGGATTTCTATGAAGAAAATTTCCAAAAATTTATATTATTTAAATTTCGAAGCCATTGCAATAGCTTCATTTTCTTTGAAAATTCGCTAAAACAGCCTCATCGAAACAAAATCGTGTTACTTCAAGTGTTTCTAAACAAGTGATATTAGTGTTAATTAGTTGTGGTTTGATTTTCAAAGGTTATGAAGGTCGTTAGAACCAGTTGAAATTCACGCTTCGGCCACATCCAACCTGACGTAACTTATAGTTTTGGAAACCTAGAAAATATTCGTTATCACACCTGATTTGCCACGAACAGCATATTATGTGACCAATTAACTTACTTAGGAAACTATTAAAACATATTGCACTCTTTGTCCTCTTCATATTTTTCGGGAAGGACCTCCTTTTTCCTTGCAGTCCATGAGTGTGACCAGGGAGCAGCAGTTGCTGTGTCCTCAGGGGTCGTGCTGCGGCTCTGGGTTCTGGAACATGGTGTATGACCTATTCCTTGGTCTTCCGTATCCTGAAGCATTTGCTGATGGCCTTTTACTCCTCGTTTGGGTTGGATATGAATAGGCTTTAGAGACTAGAGCTAATGCAGTATTTTATCTGATAGAGAGGTGGCCTTGGGAGAATAGTTTAAGCTTTTATCCAGAGAGCACTAAAATAATGCATATCGCAAGGAGAAGAGCAATACGGGACGTCAAAGTTATCTACTGAGCAACGAGCTGGTACAAGTCAAAAATCTCAAGTACCTAGGAGTCATCTTCAACAGTAGATTTCGCTAGAATGACCACATCACGTACTTCTGTACCAGTGTGAAATTAGCCATACGTGAGAGATCCTCACGTATCATCAATACGGTGTCCAGTTCAGCAAAGGTAAATGGGCAGTGAGGCCCTTGATTTCATCTGCATGGGACCGATTCTCCCCATTCTTTCTTAGGGTTGTTCGGCCAGAAGTCCTCTTGTATAAGTACTATGTCCAAGTGATGGGGCGAGTACGACGTAGATTCCTTCTCAGGATTATAAAAGGGTTCCGGAACATATGTTATCATAGTGCTCTCATCGTTTCTAGGCACATGCCAATTGAGCTATATGTTGGGGAGGTGTCAAGCTTGTGTCATCTCGCAACCTCAAGACGCGGAATTGATCTTCCTTTCCCACCTTACAGATGGCAACATCCTTCTAGCATTTTGGCCGTGAATTCATTGGAGATCATTTCTCATTGCAGAATCTTCACGGATGGAAGTAAGAGCGGTGGAAGGTGGAGCAGCCATGATGGTTTACATGGAGGGGAGGAAGAACCCTCTTCACTGGCAAATATTCCGGTTGGGGCCATCCTATTCCATCAATGGTGCCGAGGCTCTGGCTGTTCCGTAGTCAGTCCTTTGGTTGCTGCGCCAGAGGGTGGGTATGCCTCTCAGACGAGCTGTGATAAGTACTGACTCTATGGCGGTCATCACGCTGGAGGCTCTCAAGAATTCATCTAATCACCTTCCAGTTTATATGGAGATCCGGTCATTACTTCATCTCGTCAGTGAAAAAGTTTCGACATTGGATTCCCGCTGGGTTCCGGCTCACGTGGGAGTGAGCGGTAACGAAGAGGCAGATGTTAAGTTCAAGAGGGCAGCTGCCGATGAATCACTTCCGGTTAAATTTTACCTCACACCGCGATCATTATTGAAGTCCCACTTGAGAGCGGAGAGCGTTAGGAGTTGGGAGTATATATGGGCGGGGACTGAGGATGGAAGTCATTCCGAAAGATTCTTCCCCACTGTTGAGCCCCGTTTGGATACAGGCATTACCCACTCCTGGAAGCTCACTCAAGTCCTCACCGGTCATGGTCATGGCAAGAATCTTACCTTAAGATATTCACCATACTGGAGGGCGATTCCTGCCCATGCCTGGTGAGAGTGCCACAGACCTTGGATCATATTCTCTTTGACTGCCCCAAGTTTGATGGCTGCCGCAAGAGGATGGAGAAGGCAATCACGCTGTATGGGAGGCTTTGGCCTACTCCGTTTGGAATGTTGTTGCGGGAGTATCGCGACGTCTTGATTGACTATATCAATTCGACAGATTTTTAAGGAATTGGGTGGGAAGGACCACTGGGAAGTTAAGTGTCAGGTTATCCCAATACTTAAATGTTAGGTACCTTCTCTGCTTTCCAAAGACATCTAATTTTTAATTGTTCT
>CATPAC010000275.1:0-61224 GCA_954871275.1 Leptopterna dolabrata | reverse complement strand
AAAATAGAGTTTTTCGAGGTTTTTTGCGGTTTTAGACAACATGAGCTTGTGAGGTTTCGTTTTCCATGTTTTTTAGGACGAGAAGACCCACTATGAAAATGATTTTGACATTGAGTGAAGAATTGAGGTTATAACGAAGGTTTAGCTCCCAAAATTAATTTTTTTATTACTCAAAAACCTGGGAAATTGTCTGAAATCGCCATTAATTTGTATAATAACACTGGAGGTAGTATTAGCAGGTGAATCAAGACAGTAAATGAAGAGCCAGCATTTCTGTAGATAAGTCGAATATAATAATGAACCCGTGCGACATGTACTTTGCAGTGTTTTTAAAGTGATGTTACTTTGCGCAGCGAAAATGCCGGTTTGAAGATATAAGTTGACTACTTTCCGGAGTGTTCTCAACTACATCGGAAATTATTCACGTTCGATTTCATATCTATTTACTTCGGAAACTCCAACCGAACCCTCCTGGTGAATAAGGGCTTTGATAAACCATAGGGTCTTCCGGTACAAGTTGTAATTGGCTCGAAATTTATAATTACTGTAATTAGGCGAAAGGGGAGGCCGACAGAGAGGTTGGGCGGAAGGCAACTGTTATTTTTCTCTTTCAAACCAACCGCTCACTTTTCCTACAGTCAGAAAAGTGAAACGCCAGAGGGAAACGAAATTTCTTTAATGAATATTGACTTTTTGACACTTCAAAGCGCACGGTTTGGAAGGGTCAACATTCACAAAAGAATTAATTAGAAAGATCTCGTTTTAATCAAACATTAAGAGGGAAAAACTGAAACCCGTCATTTGGGCGATTGAACTTAACAATCAGTGAACTACAGACTTGTAAGAGCTACGTTCATGTATGAGAGATATACAATTATTGTGCGACTTTAGATGAAAGTACCTGTGTATTTAAGAACAATCAATCCAAATTCTTTCCATAACCCACACATTAATAATCGTACATCATATGAATCGTACGGACAAAAATGCATGATTATCGAAGTTATAATAGCTATCACAATACCCCCTACAGGCATGTACCCCTGAGTTACAGAGATCAAAGCAAATCCTTTAATGCATATGCTTGAAGGAAAGCATTCTAGAAGGAAATTGTCAGCTGGGTGGATAGGGCACCACCAGGAGTGTCACTGACAACATTTCCAATCTCTTGCTTCCTGGTAGAGATGCCGCGCGTTCAGTATCGTAACCAACGATTGGCCCAGAACTTTATTCGGGAAAGTTATTAAATCCATCACTGAGCCAAATCCCGTGTAGTGAAAGTATAGTTTACGCACATCCACTACGAGAGGCGGCAAGGTAGGTTGTGCCCGGTTTGGTTATAGCGCAGTGCTCCAACCATGCCCGGGATCTTTTAGGATCGTGTCTGGTTTGGTTATAGGTGAACTACCACCATGCCCAAGATCTTTTCGGGAGCGCTGCCTGGTTTGGTTATAGGCGAACTACCACCATGCCCAGGATCTTTTAGGTTTAAGGAGAGAGATGAGGAGTGAGGAGAGAGAGAAAAGTCGGCGACTTAAGGAGAGCATAGAATGGTTGGAAAGGCGAAGGAGGCAAGTATTTATAGCCCTTAGGGCTATCTCCTTCCACCCTCCAGCAAGTGGAGGATGGTGGGCATCCCCCACTGGGCACCTCCGTTCCCCTGCGTCTTCCGTCCTCCCCACTTCTATGTTTATTTGGCGAGATCTTAATTTCACAAGGAGTGGTTCTGGGAGGATACCACGACATCCCAACTACCCCTTCTTTTGATGTACGCTGGGTAATTCCTCCAGGGAGCGTCTACACATGCGTTGAAGGGTTCCTCCGGATTTCGTAGAGTTTTGTTTGCACCCAATGAGAAATTCTGTAAAATCGGCAAATAAACTGAAAACATAGATTTTTGGGGAGAGCGCGTTAATTATTCGTCGTAAAATTCCCAGATCTGCCATTTTGGCCTAGTAGCAGATGACTAGAAACATCAGGATATAATTTTCAGCTCGGAGGGTCGTGCCTGAAGAGTTGGCGAACACTCCCTTGATGCAAGTACACGTAAAGTAGTTGCAAAATCTCTACGACACATAAATAAACAAATCAGGATGCTCTGCTCTCGCTAAAATTGCGATTGTTGGATTAGAATCTTGTCCTCAGTTCCACCCCGTCCTGGTTTCATCTCATTTGCCGTATTTGTCAACTGATATTCGGAGGTAAAGGGGATTGCTAAGGGCCGGTTTTATCAACGTGGAATATCCAGAGATCAATCTCGGCCGAGGTTTGAACCATCGAGGCTGAAACCCAGGATCGGCTAAACTGCGGATCAAAAACGTTGGTCGATGTAACTGTCGATGCTCTGAACCGTGGATCAAATTTGAATACAGGATTTATTGATACGATGTTCAGGGCCGGTTTCACCACTCCTAACCGCATGGTTAAAGTAGATCATTGTTTTATCGGATCGAAGATTAGAAGTGTTGGTTGAGGACAAGTGGGTTTCACGAGTGAAATTAAAGATTATAATATTTCATGAAAAACATTGTTTTCATAAAACGTCGATTCAACTTTTAAACGTTGATTTAACGGTATCATGGAGGCATCAGGGATAACGCAGTTATTGACGTGTACTGTGAGGTTAAGTAGGTATATACTTGTGCTTTGTATTTTTTTTGCGTTTGGTTTGTTGTTTATGCTGTTGATGTCGTGTTACGTTCGTTTTTGAAAGAAAGTTTGATGACAGTCGAAATCGCGGAAACCAGGGAGTCAGCATCGCAAAAACGGAAACGCGGACCGAAGTTTGAGGACAGTGAAAAACAGATTTTGGTTGGCATTGTTCACAATTAATTCAGAATTATTGAGTTTAAGTAAACCGACGGTGCTTTATATCTCTCATTATCATATACCAATGTCCCGCCAAGTTAGGTAGGTTATGATGGTTAGAATTATGATGGTATGGTGTTTAGAATTTCTCAATAACAACTCAAATTCGATGGGATTTCTGGGCTCCTTCGATGGGTTGTCCTTAATGAATGTCATTGCGATTTGAATTGTAATTTTAAATTTTGTAGCTCAACTATGCTTGCGCCAATACGAAATCCCAATCTCTCGAATCGAAAATGGAAAAAAATTGCAGTATTAATTACCCAAGGAACTGCATGATCGACTAGAACTTTTTTGTTGATAAATAGGTAAAGTTGTTTCTCTCTCCCATCAGTTCAAAGAAACGAGTTGATTATATTTTAGGTAACTCGTCAGAATCGATATCATCGAGCTCAAAATATTCTCTCTCTCATCCACCGAAGACTGCGAATTGTGAAATCTTCGTCCTTCAATACCAACAGAAATGCCCTGATCAGTCCCCTACTACTTTTTGTGGCTGTAGAATAATAATAATAGAAGAATGGGTCGCATGAAAACTATCCTGGCAAGTTGGCGAAGTGGTAAAACGTTGTTTTAGGACGCTGACCATCAAAAATCGGCTGGTTAGTTTTGATCTTCCATTTGTCTTTTTGGTTCATTCTTTTCAATAATGAACCTTTGGAATCGAGCGTGGAAAAAAAAAATTTAACCCCCCCCCCCCCCCATAAAAATTTGATGGTTTCCGTTTCAAGGTATGTATTATCCGAAAATGCAATGAAAACTCGGCGCTCCGCGCCTCGCCAGGGGGCAAGCCCCCTGGACCCCCGGTTACCTCTATTTACATGCTTCGGACGAAATTATAGAAACACAGAATGTGTTTTAGCTCACGCGTTACACATAAACCCGTCTTCAGTCTTCGGTTGAAGATTGGTTAACTTCCTCCCACTAATGTTTCGTCGTAACTGGTGGTGCCTTATACACAGCTTCTCTCACGAGTGCACTTCATAAAAATTTTGTTAAACATAAACTAGTCCGAGCTTCATCTCCAATACTCCTACATCTCCAAGAGATAATTCGTTTATCGGTTGTTTGGTCTTAAAATTATGTCTTTACTTTATAAAGCTAGCAATAGTGTTCACAATATAAATTATTGAGAATGATCACCTGTGTGTAAACAATTATTTAAACAATCACGCTCATACCGCAGCTTGTCGGCCACGCACTCCGCAGTGGTTAACGTAATATGGTTAGGTAAATCGAGAGCTATCCAACGAGTGGTGAACGATTTTTGTACGATGATAACTGGCGAAGTTAAAGTTCCGTAGCAACGAATCGGTTGTACGTGAAAATCATTAGAAATGTTGTCGTCCCAGATTTCGTTACGAAATTTCGTTAGCTTTTTTGGCTAGTTAGTCCATGGCTAAAACACATTCTGTGTTTTGGTTTATTATTTTCAATAATGAACCATTGGAATCGAGCATGAAAAAAAAACGCTGCAAATCCCTGCACAACGGTTTATTATTTTGTATAGAATACCCTTGTGTTACAGATCACAGCTCTATGTATAGATAACCCGTCTATATAATATGATATGTACTATTCTATACATATTATGTAGATCGCAGACCCTCCGTAGGTTAGTACCTAACCCCGTACTCGTTACTAGGTACCTACCTAAATCACGAGTTAAATGTTGCTAAAATAGTTCTGCCGATGACAAACAGTACCTAACAAAAAGAAACACACATAATGAAGTTCTGAAAAGAAATTGTTGATGAGGAGTGAAAAAAGTTGCAAAAGTACCTACCAACAAACTCCAGCCCCTTCTACGTAGATGGTATAATGAACCGTTGTGTAATAATTTACCGTTGAGTAATGATTTACCGTAGTAATAATTTACCCATCAATAATACTTCAACGTTTGTTCAAGTTTCACTACCTACCAACAAACTCCAAAAGAGCCATCATTTTCCAAATTAAATAATATCACAGAACAACCAACTCGACTTCATACTCCGCCAATATAATCAGGTGATCCCTACCAATGATTGGCCGTATTCACAAATTCCTATTGTGGGCGCGTCTCTGGTTACGAGATTTGGTTTGAATTGTATACAATTTCATTCACACTGGAGTCGAAAATGCCTGTCGGTGCAAACTTCGGGGCCTTACTGTGAACGAACGGCTGGACGTACGATGCTCCGGATGGTCTTAAAAAACTCGCAAGTTCAAGAACTATTTAAAACCGTAAAAATATTTACGTAAAAAAATTGTATAGGCGTTTTGAAAATTTCAACCCCTATTTTGAACCCCTTAGAGATGACTCACAGTAACGTCGAGCTTCGAGGACCAACTAGACGCCGAACGGAACCTATAACCCGAATTTCATCAATTTTTTTTCATGGTAACTAAGAAAAGTGGCCCGTACGGCGTACGGCGTACGGCGGACAGACAGAAATATTTTTATTGCAGTTTTGGATTCTACATACCTTGAAACGTAAACCATCAAATTTTGAGGGGGGGTAAGAATTTTTTTTTTCATGCTCGATTCCAATGGTTCATTATTGAAAATAATAAACCAAAATTCTTACCCCCCCTCAAAATTTGATGGTTTACGTTTCAAGGTATGTAGAATCCAAAACTGCAATAAAAATATTTCTGTCTGTCCGCCGTACGCCGTACGCCGTACGCCGTACGGGCCACTTTTCTTAGTTACCATGAAAAAAAATTGATGAAATTCGGGTTATAGGTTCCGTTCGGCGTCTAGTTGGTCCTCGAAGCTCGACGTTACTGTGAGTCATCTCTAAGGGGTTCAAAATAGGGGTTGAAATTTTCAAAACGCCTATACCATTTTTTTACGTAAATATTTTTACGGTTTTAAATAGTTCTTGAACTTGCGAGTTTTTTAAGACCATCCGGAGCATCGTACGTCCAGCCGTTCGTTCACAGTAAGGCCCCGAAGTTTGCACCGACAGGCATTTTCGACTCCAGTGTGAATGAAATTGTATACAATCCAAACCAAATCTCGTAACCAGAGACGCGCCCACAATAGGAATTTGTGAATACGGCCAATCATTGGTAGGGATCACCTGATTATATTGGCGGAGTATGAAGTCGAGTTGGTTGTTCTGTGATATTATTTAATTTGAAAAATGATGGCTCTATTGGAGTTTGTTGGTAGGTAGTGAAACTTGAACAAACGTTGAAGTATTATTGATGGGTAAATTATTACTACGGTAAATCATTACTCAACGGTAAATTATTACACAACGGTTCATTATACCATCTACGTAGAAGGGGCTGGAGTTTGTTGGTAGGTACTTTTGCAACTTTTTTCACTCCTCATCAACAATTTCTTTTCAGAACTTCATTATGTGTGTTTCTTTTTGTTAGGTACTGTTTGTCATCGGCAGAATTATTTTAGCAACATTTAACTCGTGATTTAGGTAGGTACCTAGTAACGAGTACGGGGTTAGGTGCTAACCTACGGAGGGTCTGCGATCTACATAATATGTGTAGAATAGTACATATCATATTATATAGACGGGTTATCTATACATAGAGCTGTGATCTGTAACAGAAGGGTATTCTATACAAAATAATAAACCGTTGTGCAGGGATTTGCAGCGTTTTAAAATTTCTGTCCGTATTACGCAACGGTTTATTATACTAATCTAAGCAGAATGGGAATCTGTACAGGTAAATTATTACACCTTATGCTTCATGAATAACTACAAAAAATGATGAATGATGGAATTATCGAATCCCGCGCATTTCTATGAAACTTTAATTCCCCGGTCGGCTCCAGTACTTGAATTAGGGGTTTCTGGGTGAGCTCGAGGGTACTGACCACAGAAAACAGTGATCTGCGCAGAAGGGGCATCTGTACAGGAAATAATAAACAGTTGTGTAATGATTTGCAGCGTTTTCATCATCGATCTATTTTAAACGAGGTTGGTGAAACCGGACACCGGTGTTTAACACCTGATATCTTCGGTTTATAGAGTAAACGGTCATAGGTGAAACTTCGGTAAAACCGGCCCTTAAACTTGTAAGATGGTGGGACTCGGTAGAGGAGGAAAATTTAAGTTGAAGCAGTTTGATTGCTAGAGTACCTAACCCCCACTAAAAAATATAATAATAAATTCAGCCAGCCAATACGGCTAAGAATTGTGGTACAGGGAAATTAATTCCCGTTGTCCTTCTTAATGGTGAAACCGGCCCAAGACAAATCCCAAGTCTTCTGAAGGGCTAGGAGTTAAGTAGTGAACCTACGGCTGGACTGGAAGCGATTTCGCGCGAACGACTTTTCGCGTGTGCTCGTCAGTCCCCGATTTTGCGCTTCGGAAGTCCGTCCAGCGCACGGAAATTCGCGCGAACTCCGGCTGAATTTCACTTCAGTTTTGTGGCGTAGTTTGAGGATAATTCTTTGTACTTGAAGTTCGTACTGTAAAATGCCACTTGCGGAGGGTTTAGTGCAACTCTATCCATTGGAATCTCCTATTTTGGTCAGAAGAAGACGTGAAATTAGTAAGAGCATGAGGGAACCTGTTTCGTTCATTTCGTATCAGATTTCTTCCCAAAATTGTTGTTGGAGGTTCCTCATGTGATACTGGGGCAACTTTTGATACCATAATGGAGATTTTTCCGGCACAAGAACAATATTTCGCCATCGCCCGTATTCACGCGAAACTAGTCCTCACAGGGGACGGGATTCCGCCAGAACCCCTGATTTGGTTTACTGTTCTGTGAATAATTATACACCTATGTAATCGCTCAGCAAAAAGCTTCTATAACACCCCCCTCAAAATTTTTTCTTTTACGTTTCAAGGTGCGTAGATTCCAAAAATGCGATGTCCGTCCGCCGTATCACGTGTACCGGCTTCATTTTAGGTCGAAAAAAATCGTTCTTTCGCATCGTTCCATTTGGGCCCTAGTTGTGTCCCGAAAATTTGCAGCCCGATCGGAATATACCCAGGGTTGTTATCAGTGAAAATGTGTATAAAAATAGGTACTTTTTTGTTTTAGTATCAAGTTAGTAACATGAGCTTTTGAGTATACTGAAGAATACCGAATATGAAGTCGATTTAGACCAAAGAGTGGAAAATTGAGGTTCTACCAGTATTTCTGCTCTCAAAATCGATTTTTTATGAGTCAAAAACTTGGTAAAATGGCCTGAAATCACCATCGATTTGTATAACACTAGAAAAATTGTCAACAGGTGAATCAAAACAATTAAATGGCACTATCAATGATCAAAGATAATTTGAGGAAAAGAACGCTGCGAAGTCCTTGTCACATGGGTTTATTATTCTACTGGACGTACCTACAGAAATTTTGGCTGTTCATTTCCTGTTTCTTTCAAGTGCAATAATTATTGAAATGCCTATTTCTGATTATTTCCGCCAGTTTTGGCCCCCGAAAATACGAATTAGGCTCGGCTTTTCCTATCAACAGATTATTTTTGATCATTGATAGTACCATTTAATTGTCTTGATTCACCTGTTGATACTACTTCCAGTGTTATTATACAAATCTATGGTGATTTCAGACAATTGCCCATGTTTTTAACTCATAAAAAATGAATTTCGGGACCTTAACCCTCGTTAAAACCTCAATTTTTCACTCTTCGGTCAAAATCAACCAAATATTCTGTCTTCTCGCCGGAAAGAACATGGAAAACGATAGGTACCTCACAAGCTCATGTTCACTAAAACCTTAAAAATCCCTCGAAAACCCCTATTTTTACACTCATTTTTCTCCCATATCACCCCTGGGGTTATGCCGATCGGGCTGCTGTGTTTCGGAGCACAACTAGGACCCAAATGGGGACCCGAACTGTGTGCGGAAAAACGCTGCAAAGTCCTTGTCACATGGGTTTATTATTCTATTGGACATAACTACAGAAATTTTGGCTGTTCATTTATTGTTTCTTTCATGCGAAATAATTGAAATGGCTATTTTTGATGGTTTCCACCAATTTTGGCCCCCCCAAAACACGAATTAGGCTCGGTTTTTTATCAGATTATTTGTCATCACTGATAGTAAAATTTAATTGTCTTGATTCACCTTTGATACTACTTCTAGTGTTATTATACAAATTAGTGTGTGGTGATCAAACCATACATCCCATGTTTTTGACTAATAAAATATTTGGAAAAGAGGAAATAGGTAACAAAAGATATCCACAAATTCCTATCCCATGAACGCTGGAGCTGTGCGGGTCACATCGCAATGGATGAGTCGCAGCGAACATAGCGTCCTGTTGGGGCCCTACTGTTGGTGGCGAAGGGGGGGGGGGGGGGGGGGCAAGGCGACGGGCAAGAAGCTAGAATAGCTTAGAATTTATTGTAAGCTCCTAGGCGACGTGTCCCTACGGTAGTCAAGGCGGGCGACCCCTGTACACTCGTGCACTGGCCTTTCCTCGACGTGACTGCACCAACTGTAGGCATAATAAACAGCTCCCAATTCCGTCCCATGCAATCCTCACGGAATAAGGGAGCGTATTCCATGGAATACGCGGCCCTATTCTACGGTAGCCTAGCTGCCCCCTCGCTTTGTTCGCTTCCTCCACAGAACACACGAAGGGCCCCTATGTATTCTTTGGCTCCCAGCCTCCAGCCACGGAGCCAAAAGAGCCGCACCATGTATCTGGCGATGGGGTGGCAGATATTTTACCCCGTAGTTATTATTGCGTGTGCATTTTTACCAGCTATTACGACGAACGGTTTTCAGGTCTCTTCCTGATTGTTTATTCACTCAATTAATCTTGATCATTCTTCACTCTATCAACCTGAACAATAATCTGATATACCAATTAGTTGATAGAGGATTTTCCACGCCACCTTATGGAATAGACAAGAAATATGTATTTATCTGTATCTTCTTCAAATGGAGGATGGAGTCTTGTGAAACAGAATTGCCATTTCATTGTCTAAACCATGGAGGTACCCTCTAGGTCTCGTTACCTCACCACCGGAGGTTCACCGCCTTGTTACGCTGAGATTATCATGTCACCCAGATTTTTCTACCATCATCTGTACGGTGTCGTATCCCTACCTGATATGTGCCGTATGGATGGAACTTTAATGTAATTGGTCACAATAATGTCGCTGAAATGTCTGTTTAACTCCTTCGTAAATAAATAACCTATTTAAATCTAGGGTACTTATCGATTAACGGGAGGCCACTCATTTAACGATTTAAAATTATTTAAATTATTATTTTCTGAATTATTAGTTATCGCTTTCGTTCGTTGTCTGGATGTGTTTTCAGTCAGTGTCGAATGATGGCAAACGTGGAACGTGTGGCAGGCGGTACCAAGTTGGGTAAAGACGCGATTTTTTACAATTCTTTCAAATTTGTTTTACCAAAAAAGCTGAAGGTTGTTTGGGACTTCTAAATAGATTAGTGG
Source organism: Leptopterna dolabrata (assembly GCA_954871275.1). Classification (NCBI taxonomy): domain Eukaryota; kingdom Metazoa; phylum Arthropoda; class Insecta; order Hemiptera; family Miridae; genus Leptopterna; species Leptopterna dolabrata. The sequence goes on along the minus strand of CATPAC010000275.1, from coordinate 50,963 downwards.
AATGCATTATCAAGCGATCTGGATGCTCGCTAGCGCTCGCATCTCAAAACAGATAAACAATCCCAGAAACTATCCCGTGAATGAGCAGGTTGTTTGGGACTTCTGAATAGATGAGAGGCCTCCCGTTAACCGATAAGTACCAAATCTAGACTGAATATAATAGAGTAAAATGTAGTCAACAAGTTTAATTAGGTAGGTATCTGCCATGCAGAAAGGAAAACATGTTTTAATGCAAATACGCGAATGTATGGGAATGTAAACGGATTAGTTAGTATAATAATAGACGTGGTTACATGGAAGGTACGTAGGCTGGATATCTGTAATAAAATGAGGTCGAGGGTAGCAACGGTGGATAGTTTTGGAATATGGGATATTGGGTGGAAGGTGTAGATTAACTACTGTTGTTAGTAACAAATGAAATGAGATGATGATGAAGGTGAGGAAAATCATGCGAGGTGATAGGATCAGGAAAGCGAATAAGGAAGTCCTATTCGGTTTACATCGCCGTAATACCTTTACCAAATCAATATAATACTTAACTAACCTAGAAACGAGAAATATGAATAAGAAATACATAATAAAATACGGTAGGTAAGCAGTAGGTATATCAGCAACTCAAAACAACAGCACCATAGATGTAGATAATCCAATTCGTAAATAATAAATATAATAGTAGATCAGAAAATTCTAGAAATATAACTGAATTTAATACGAGATGACCAGGAGTACGTAAGTATCAAAATGCTAGTTCAAGCAACAGCAACAAATATACATCAACTACTTTATATGTATAACAAACGGAAAAAGTATCTACAAGTATAGGAAAAGAGCCTCTTGGAGAAAACGAAAGCACGCACGGACATTAAACATGAATCGCGGTTTCGTACATTATACATGCTGAATTACCCGGGTGGCTGGTCCGTTTCGGCCGGGAAGTGGGACAATGAATTAGTCAGGAGAATTTGGAGTAAATGAAGTCTAAGTTGGAAGGCAGATTCGTCATCGTAAGTGAACATTATGTTTTGAGGATCACTGTGAAGCGCCAAAGTGACCGCATAGGCACTTGCAAACACACCGCATTGAATGGCATCTCTTTGCGGTTGGGCTACTTTCACAAACCTGATGTCAGTTGTGGGATTGATAAAAGGGTATAAATTTTTGATAATGACATTCTGAGTTGGGGTGAGATGGTTTCCATTTAAACTATCATAAATCCTGACGGTTCTGGAAAACGAATCATAGAATGTGGTTATCCAATGCCCATATTCAAGAGACCCCTGGAAAAGAATTTGGATGTCATCATTATTTGGAGGGACGAGGTTATAACGGTGAGGCGCTTGATAATAAATTGTATCTTGGGGTTGAAAATTAGTGTTGTGCCTGATTACCCCCAACAAACAGTTGATCGTCTCATCGGTGAGCATTTGACCCGAAAGAATTTCGTTTTCAATCAAATCAGTCACCTCAACGCGCCACGACGCCAAACAAACTCTGGTTCACGAATGATTTGGGGGTCGTTAATTGGGAGAACGGATTCATTTATAGGTGGAGAGTTAGAGAGGACTGAGTGGTCCACCTTTGTGCTAGAAACAACTTCCTCAGTTTTAGGAATTATAGCGTCGTTGAGACCGATATTTTGAGGTGAGCTGAGGGAATTGGGAGCATTTCTTGATCACCAGAAAGCCCTATGAAAATAGGTTTGTGATCAGAAAATACTGATTCGTAAGTACCAGAATCAAAATACTCTACGTTTTTCACCCAAATCGTGTCAATCTGGGTGTTGAAATCAGTGGTAGGGGTTCCCGCGAGTAAACCCCGATTGAAACAGAGCCCGTTCATGAAGGTTTCAAACCCACTTTGCACTGAAAATGCATCGATATTAAAGTCTCCCAGAAACGCAATGACATCAGTTGGGTCAAACTGTTCGAATAATGAAATGAGGGTCTTCTTGAATGTGGTCACTGGATATTTAGGAGACCTGTATCCAGAAACTACGCGAACATTATGAAAAGCTATAATTACTATGTCGAAATGACTTTGACTAGCAATAAATCGGTTGTTGTAAGTTACCTTAAACTGTGACATAAATTTATTTTTACAGAGGACAAGTATACCTTGACCCATAATTGATTTGTTAGATTCGTTAATTCGGAACAGTTCATTATATGTTTCAAAAGGGAAGCTATCATTTTGTGAAAAATTGGTCTCTGAAAAAATAATCAAATCACCCTGTGAAAACCATGGTTCGTGTTGAATATATTTCTGGTTCGTTTTGAGTGACCTACAGTTATGATAGATTACTTTAATTAAGTTCCCGTTGAAAATTTTGGAGTATGAAATGGTGAGGAGTTTATTTTGTCTCAAGTCTTTCAAGGCTTCAACCACGGGATCTGAATCCGAAGGTTCCTTAGGTGGTTTGAAAGTGCCTAAGATGAACAGATCATTGAGTTGCCGAACTCGACTCAGGGCAACGTACAACATTGAGCGCTGAACACCTCGAATTTTCGTGAAATCAAGACACACCCTGTCGTACGTTTGGCCTTGAGATTTGTGAATGGTGAGGGCTTCGGCAGGAACGATGGGAAATTGAGTTCTCGAAGATTGATAACCAGTTTTTTTGGAGAGGCTTATTTGAACAGTATTACGAGAAACAGGAACCCAGTTTTTGTTTGAAACCCCGAAATTCTCCGCAATTTGAGAAAATTTTTGTCGAAGATTTTGTCCCACCCTTTCTTCCCCAAAATTAAACCAAAGGTATCGAGGATCATCAGCTGGAGTTATTCTTTCAAGTACTCCACACGCCCCATTTACAAGCCCGTCTGCTACATCAATGTTTGAAATTATCATGCACTTGATCCCGACTTTCAAAATTAATTTGTATGGAAGTCCCCCAGTTTCAGTGCGATTTTTACTTTTTAAAACCTCCAAAAATCGCTCCTTTTGTTGAGGGGCGCAGTTCTTAACCATGATCCGATCAATGGCTGTACACTCAACTGGGGGGTTTTTGCTTGATTTTATCTTTGCCTCGTTGAACTCATCGACGTCAGTATTTTTCTGGAAGAGCCTAATGGCACTTTCTGGAACTTCTTCCGGTTGAACTTCACGTTGTTTTAGAGTTGACATGTCTTGACCCGTCATTTTGCCGATTGCTACGTTATTTAGAGCCCTGATGAAAGACAGTTCATCTTTCTGCCTCATTATTTCAGTCAGCTCAAAATACTTAAATTCATCCCAGATTACGGTCCCAGCCAACTTGGTCAAGCCACTTCCTTTGGTGGACTTGTATACTGGGCTATCTTGAACGGGAGGTAACTGGTTCAAATCCCCAACAAGCAGAACGGAAACCCCTCCGAATGACGTGTCGCGTCCCATGATTTGCCTCAGTCGCGTGTCGATTCGGTGGAACATGAGGCTTCCGCACATTGAAACTTCATCGATAATGAGAAGTTTTAGCCGCGACAGGTTACAACGGATCGTGTTCGCAATGTCTTCAGATAATTCAGGCATTTGACCCCCACACTGCGACACGGGTAACGCGAACGCGGAATGTAGCGTGATACCCCCGATGAGGAAAGCGGCTTTACCTGAAGGGGCTGTGAGGAGTACGTATACGGGATTGTCAACTTTTTCGATTTCAGGTTGATGTGAAAAATGATGAGTGAGCAGCTGATAAATAGTTTTGATCACAGTACTCTTTCCAACTCCTGCCGAGCCCGACAAAAATATCCTGATGGGAAGTAATTTCGTCTTGAAGCAATGCAAGACGAGCATCACGATGTCTTTTTGTTTTTCGTTGAGGAGCAACATATTAGAAAAGATCTCGTCTCTAGTCGGCAAAGCAGGGTGTGATGAATTTAAAATTGGCATCACGGTGGTGTGAGGGAAATTGCCCAGGCGGTTATGAGCGAATCACCACCGACGTCTGGGATCTTTTTGGAAGAGGTTTTAGGTGAATTTGCCTAGGCGGTTATGAGCGAATCACCACCGACATCTAGGATCTTTTGAGAGAGGAGGTGTCCAGGCGGTTATGAGCGAATCAACACCGACATCTGGAATCTTTTGAGAGGAGATGGAGGAGATTTGCCTAGGCGGTTATGAGCGGATCACCACCGACATCTGGAATCTTTTAGAGGAGAGAGAGAGAGCAAGGTAGGAGGAGAGAAGAGAGAGCTAGTTAGAGGAAGTGTCGAATGAAGCTAAAGTCGCAGGATCCGGGGTTTTATAGGAAAGTGAGTCCTCTCCCTCCAACCCCCTGTTGGGGGTTGATGGTGGGGCTCCAGGTTGTGTACCCTGGGTCCTGTGGCTTGTCTCCCCACTCGTATCGTTTATTAACGGAATCTAACTTTCGTGGTTGAATGTTGGTGAGAACTTAAGTTTACTAGAGGAGTGATCCCTGGAGGGACTCACGACACAGGGGTTTTGTACGTGTATTTGGAACCGTCAGTTCTTTTAGGATCTTCAACTCCTCCCTGAGCAAAAACGTCGACAGGGTAGTCCGGTTCGTCATCGTCACTGAGCTGTTGGAACTGGTCAACCTCATTCTCCACTCGTTCAATCGCGTTTTCAAGTGTTTCTGTCGAGATTCCACTGAAATATTTTGACCTGTTTTCGGATATTTGGGACAGATTTTGAGTATAAAGGTTGGAACAGTTGTTTTAGATAATGTCTGATTGTTCATTGCACCACGGCAAAAAAAGAAGAACTTGCTCTCTATGAAAGTTGACCGGATCTTGCTCCTCTTTGTAAGAGCGAAACCGAAGAATTCTCGTTTTGTAGGTTGTTGAGGGAAGAATTTGCTTGCGGTCATTATCTTCATCGGGTTCGTAAACTTTGTTTCTGAGTTTTGGAGGGAGGTTACATGTAAAGTCTGCCAGGCAAGTATTCTCGAGATGAACAGACCTTTTGCTGTATTTTTCTAAAATGTTGGGCAAAAACATATCCTCCGAATCAGCGTTTGCTTCGAATTCTTTGCGCAAGTCTTTCTCAGTTTTCAACATTCTCACTCTCTCTTCAGGTGGGGAAGTATTAATGAAAACAGCTGAACGGCTCATAGGCGATAATGGAAGAGAGAGGACATGATAGCACGCTTCTTGAGCCGACATAACGCTACCATTGATGAAAACATTACCAATTTCCCTCAATCTGTCCCGCACTGACAAATTCCCATCGCTCATGTCTTTTTCAGCTTGCCTCAAAAGTTTTGAAAGGCCGCCCTCTGCTTTGCTGATGTAATTAACCACGTAAGAGGCACAGCTGTAAGGGTTTAAAATGAATTGCATGTCCATGTTGTAGCAGTTTAAATTTAGAATGACAGGATTGTAAGCGTTAATAGCTACTTCCAAGCTCGATCGTTTCAAGAAAACTTGAGCGTTTTTCAAGGAACATCTTATCGCTGAGATATATTCATCCTCGGTCAGTTCGAGTTTGTGTAGAACGTCCTCCCACGACACTGTAGTATTGTGGTAAAAAAACTCGTTCAAAATCGCGTATTTTTTTCAAACTTTGGATCATTTGGGGTGTAATTTTATCTTCTTTTCCAAAGGGCTCAAGAATGGTTGTTCGAGGCATAACCGGCAACGGATAATTAAAACGGCAGTGTTTTTTGTTTTTCTGACCTTTATGACAGGTGAAAGTGTGACGGTGCCTCTGGACGGACATCAAAGGGTTTTTTGGGATCGTATTCACATGTAATAAATTTGTCAATGAACGAGACGCAATTCCCGATCTTTGAATGATCAAAGGGGTCGTATTCTGGTGGGTCATTAACATAGAGAAGATTATGCGTATGAACAGACCCTCGTGCTTGGAACTCCCTTCTTTGGTAACTGTCAACCATAAAATGCTCTCCAAAAGGGCCTGCACTGCTCTCAAGCACTTTCATTAGGTTGGTAGCTTTTTGTTCGAAATACCTGACGCAAGTAACTGGATCATCTTTCACTAATTTGGTTTTAGTGAAATCATCCAATTCGGAGGCTTCCCTGATCGAAATAGTTCTGTTGAAATGAATTTTGTACAAAATTGCCAAGAGTTCAGGACAGTGGAGTTCGGCCGCAGAGAATGTCTAGAAAATGGTGGGCTTTCCAAGTTGCCTTACCATGGCCAATACGTTTCTTTTTTTCTCTTCCCAATACGCGGGAGACCCCCTGATCTGTTTAAGAAACTTGTAACCCTCGTTGTGGCGAATAGCATCAGGAATAAAATTCGAATTAGTAACGTCTTTAGCACGGAAATTTTGACGGTCTTTTTTGCATTTTCTGAGGCAAACGTTGGCCGTTGACACGACACCCATTTCAATTTTCTTCTTTGCCATGAAAAATAGTCTTTCTGGAGTACTTGACCTCCTGTCCCTGTGTCGGACTTCATATTTAATCCTCTGGGCGTAGCTCAACTTATTTTCAGGGTCAAATTTTTGCCCAGCGAAAACCCTTGGAAAACACAACTCTTCCAAATCAGGAACGACGTGCCAAGGTATCGGCTGTTTTCCCTGCCCAGGCGCAATAACATACAAGTCAAAATTCTCATTTCCCCTCCGATCAACAATCAAAACGTCGTCGTCCATCACATCATTGAAAATCAAGTTCTCGAGTTCGTCTTCAGGAAGGTCGACTTCACCCGTATCCATACCACTCACTGTTGATTCCAAGCAATCCTCCTTATTGACAATGAAGTCGACATCCGTATGGTGGGTGGTTTTTGACAAAAAGGAATCATCTAGTTTAATTTCATGTTTGACGTACAAAGGGGTTTTTATGAGATCATTGAGAGCATCACAAATATTTTGTGGTTTAATGGTTTCAAACATATAATGAGATTTATGGTCAATGTGTCTTTTCAATTTCAACTATATTGTACTCATGTGGTTGAAACTTCTAGGGAGAACATCAAGCATTTCATTTACATCAACTGAATCATTTACTACGCTACCTTTGATGCACTGTTGACCATTCAGAATATTCGGCATAAACGATTTTATCTGCATGAAAGGGATATAGGGAGACACCATGCGAAGCTCCAGGGGTGTTAATTTGGCAATTGTCTCGGGTGTTTCAGGGAAAGTCAAGTTTTTGTTTGCAGTTGTCTTATGGCGGATTTCACCAGGTTGGTAATAAAGTAGGGAATAGCTATCCCTGAGAATAAGACCTATCTCGGTGATAGCCAATTTTCCGTTTCACCATGCATTTCCGGATGGGAGATAGTTATTCCCTAGTTATTCCCTGGTTAGCCCCCAGACTGTTGCTCCCAGACAAGTTTTCCGAAGGCGTTGCCGCCAACAACGCTGATATCAGTGATAGTGGTGTTGAAATCTATTTTGTGTGAAGTGCTTCTTGCGTGGAATCAAGTGATTTTGCGTGAAATAAGAATGGAGAAAAAAGAAAGTGGGAAAAGGAAGAGAAACTTGAACTTCACCAAGGCGGAGCTGGAACTGTTGGTAGAGTTGGTGCAGAAGAGGAGGGAAGTGATAGAAAATAATACGACTGATGCCGTCATGTGGAAGGAGAAACAAGCCGCCTGGAAAGAATTGGGATTAGAATTTAATAGTTACCTATTCCGACATGGAAACTAGTACCTAATCCATTCTCTGTGTTTATAATTGATGCACTCATAAGGGCACTTGAATCCCATTTTACCAAAAGTAAGGAAAATGAACTGTGAGAATAAATGCCTGACCTAGACAATTAACGTACTACCTACCTACACACATCAGCTGTTTCTTTCCCAATATAATTCACCCAAGAAAATGAAAAATAAATTAAAGAAAAATTCACCAAGTTGGTACGTTCTAAATTAGCTATACCTAGGTATCGATCTAGGCTCTTCGGTTTATTACACGAATTGAAAGTAAACATACATTAGGTATATATTAACAAAGAGTAAAAAGGTAATCATTAAACATATATTGGTAAGTAGGTACATGAATATTTAGGTTAAAAATTCGAAAAATAAAAGGTACCAATGTAAAAAGTGCTGGAAGCGAAAGTCTTCAAAGGTTATCAGCAATGAGGGACTGGCCAAATGACTAAAACTGAACAACGGTTTGTCCTCAAGAACACCAACATTCCTCTCCACAAATGGGTCATAGCCGTGTCATTATATACCTACTCGTAGATAGTTAATACCTATGCAATGCTACACTAGCTAAATATAATATCATTATAGACCCTTCATTGGTGGTAATAATGGTTTCTTGACTAATTTACTCCTAGTTTTACATGATTAAAAATAAATTACACAAGTTCTGTATTGCAATAAATTTCAATTCAAAAAGTCTATACCTACCTAATAATTATGTATGTAAGTGCATAAAAAAGGTGTCAGGCGTGTTTTCACACAAAAATTGTAAGACACTGCTTATATTACCTATGTAGTTAAAGTTTATGGAAAACGTTTTCAAATAAAGTTTAATCATAAGAAGAAACTCGTGCACATTCAAGCAGTAGGTAATAAAATATTTGTGTCCAAGAAATTGTACAATATTTTCAAATCTACTGGAAGCCGTTAGTTAATTTCGTCGTCGAACAGAATGTCTTGATAAGCCATTCCCAAACAAAACAACATGAAAAAACAAACACTCGAACTCACTCACGGCCAGAAAAACACTGTTTTACAGAAAAATAGAGGCTCGAACATATGATCGTAGTTCGCCATTTTGTTTTGACTTGGGGGATAACGCCTTAACACCCAGAGGAAGTAGGGAATAAAATCTAGGGAATAACAGCTCTCCGTATTCCGGGGATAGCGCTACCTCGCACTGGAGAAACGCGCTTCTTTGCACTATTCCCAAGATAACGTTAACACCAACCTTAACACCAGGTGGTGAAACCGGCCATTAGGGTACGTTCCATTTTTTATATACTTCAAACATGTATGACAAACCAAATCAGAATCACATGTTTTAATTTCAGTTAAAAATTGTTCATGCTCTTGAGGGTTCAATACTGAAGTAGAAACCAAATTTTGAGAAAATTTCCGGATGGAATGCGGGAAGAATAAATTCTGGCAGCACATACATAGATTTTCGGGCCCAATTAGCTTTGAGTTCATGTACCACTGTTGAAGTTCTGACGATGTTATGTCTTTGCCTTCGTCAATGTTGTTTTTCAAGGTTTTCGGATAGTGTTCTCGGTGATTTATCATTTCATTCTCTCTTTCCTTCTTTTTTCGAATCCTATCTCTTTGTCTTTCATTAAGTTTCACCTCATAAGATAGCCTGTTTTTGGTTTTTCTTTCACGATTATCCTCACGCCCTTTAACACCCTTCTTCTCCCTGTTCTTTTTCCGTTTCTCAGCTTCAATCGCCCTGGTATCTGGATTTTGTCGAGAAACTCTCTTCCTCCCTCTATCTTTTTCTAGGCCTTCCTCACCATCATTTATCCTGCTCTCCCTCCGTTTCTCAGCTTCTGTCTCCCTGGTATCTGGATTTTGTCGAGAAACTCTCTTCCTCCCTCTGTCTTTTTCTAGGCCTTCCTCACCATCATTTATCCTGCTCTCCCTCCGTTTCTCAGCTTCTGTCTCCCTGGTATCTGGATTTTTTCGAGAAACTCTCTTCCTCTCTCTATCTTTTTCTAGGCCTTCCTCACCATCATTCATCCTGCTCTCCCTCCGTTTCTCAGCTTCTGTCTCCCTGGTATCTGGATTTTGTCGTCTCAGATCTGACAGCCTCTTCCTCTCTTTTTCTAAGCCTTCCTCACCATCATTTATCCTGCTCTCCCTCCGTTTCTCAGCTTCTGTCTCCCTGAAATCTGGATTTTGTCGTCTCAGATGTGACAGCCTCTTCCTCTCCTTTTCTAGGCCTTCCTCACCATCATTTATCCTGCTCTCCCTTCGTTTCTCAGCTTCTGTCTCCCTGGTATCTGGATTTTTTCGAGACACTCTCTTCCTCCCTCTATCTTTTTCTACGCCTTGCTCACCTTCGTTTTCCCTGCTCTTTTTCCGTTTCTCAGCTTCACGAAAACGAACATCGGAATTTTCTCGTGCAATTTTTTGACGCGTTCTCATATCAGCTAAACGTTTTCTGCGGTTGCCGCGCTTCTTTCGTTTCCTCCCAGGCTCTAAGTCAGATTCAATAGCTAATTCAGTTGTAAGAAAAGCTGTTGTCTCGGGAGAAGATTCGTTTCTGTCACGCAGAATCTCCACTTCAGACGAATCCGTTTTAAGGCTTTCTCCTACATAAGATGAATAAATAAATACCAAAGTATTCGTGCGAGCGAATCGTATATGAGCAAATTTTCAAAACTAGTAACAAAATTGCTCGTAATTTTCGACCCTTTTTTTCGAAAAGTGTATCTTTTATAATAATAAGATCAATTTGTAGGTACAAATTTACTTTTTTCTTATTTTCCAATATCATATATCATCAGGATTGACACTCTAGGCAAATCAATCACGCCCTTAAAAGGAAATTGCTTTTTAACAGACGTTTTGAAATGAATTTGTGTTAGTCACTATAAAAGGTTGGTAGCGGATTTGTAGTTTTCAGAAATGCATTTAATCTACCATTGCAATTCCTTATTTTCTTTGAAAATGTGCTTATACCTACGGCAATGAGAGCGCACATACAGATTGCTAGTTACATAGACAACATTTCGAGTCATAAATATTTGATTTTTTTTTAAATAATTTCCCACCTTATCGCCGCGAAAGAACATTCAGCTTATTCCGACGATCGGTCGAGTTAGTGTAATGTCGGAATTGAAATCAAGAGAACTATTCGAAGGGTATTTTTTGCAGAACAGACAGATTGACGGGGAATCCAAAGGCCAGACGGGGGAAACAATGAGGAAACAAATAAAAGTCATTAGTAATTATTTCAAATTTTTAGGTACCTACTAAGGTAATTATTACGGTATGAGGTATTTATTTTTGAGTAAAAATGTAGTTTAATGTTTTTAAGTAAAAATTAATGCGTCGAGTTCCTATATAAATAACACTTTTCCATATACCTTATGTGTATTACACATACAAAAGTTGGTACCTAAATTCATCATGAAATACCTACCGGATCAACGATTTTATTTTCAATCAGAACATTTCAATCGTGGAAGGGGGTATCTACTTCTATTATGTTGATTATCAACAATAATTATTATTACAAATGGTTCGTATTTTATGGGTTCAGCCATCTTTTCATCTAATGGTTGAAGTTTAAAGACCCCATCCCAAAGTAATTATTATTTGTTGCATGTTAAATACCAGCGCGTGGAGCGCTGCATTGGGGCGGGAAAATGCAATGGTTCTCCCCGCACAACATTGAAAGAATTCGTGTTGGGGTGAGGGAGAAGAATGAAACTTCAGGCTAACATGGGCTGTGAGCTGTGACGGACCGTTGGGGTGCAACCGCCCACCTCTGCTGCTAAGGCGCTGGTTCTTTAAGTGACACGGCGCGGCGCCCTGAGGAATGATGAGTGATAAACAGAGCCCTTCACAATATGGCACTTATTTTTGTGAAATAGGGCCCTATAAAATATGGCAATATGGCACTTATTTTGGCCCAAATATGGCACTTATTTCTCTCAATATGGCACTTATTTTTCAACCCTCTCTGACCACCCCAGCTATTCTGAGACGATAATATCACAACATACAAGTTATTTATGCTAAATAATTTATTTTATTTACAAAGCTTTATACAAATAATTTATTATTATTATTATTATTAAATAACAACATCAGGTGTGCTGCAACGCTTTCCATTGAAAATCCCAGCTGTCGATCACTCAGGAGGTATTTCATTTTTGGGAAACTCCTCTCCACATCAGCTGGTGTTGCCGGGGCGTATTTCATAGAGAGGACATCAGCAGGTTCCCAGCCTTCCTTCAGAGTGGCTTCCTCACCAGACAGAGTGGCGACCAGTGGAAGCACCCCATTCCAAAATGGTTAGGGGCATTAGTAATCCCTCTACACTAATGGCCTCAGGGTTCGAGAAACCTCATGTCATCCAGAAATTTTCACTGCAAATTTTTTTTTTCTTTCAATTTTTTTGAAGGAGTTTGGCGAAAAAAAAGGCAAAACATGGCACAAACATGGCATTTCAAAAGAATCGGCCGAATATGGCATTTTACAAAAAATCGGCAGAATATGGCATTTTTGTATGGCGCCATGGCAATATGGCATTTGAAGGGCTCTGGTGATAAAACAAGAAGTGAATGAATGAAATGGGCTTCCCCTCGCCACTAGGACCCCCCACCCCCCGCCATGCATCCTAGCCTCGCCCCCTAGACGCACCCCCTAGACTCACCCCCTAATCAGCCACTTTGGCTCCACACCATAACCACTTGGTCCCCGCGGGGGGGTAATCGGGCTACTACTCAGTTCCGCTCTGTCCAGTGGTGCCAACCCCCACTCCGGGCATCCCATTGCAACCATACCACAAGGAAAACTATTACATTCCAATTTACATAACAGATTATTGATCTGTATCACAAGTGCAGTACTCATTGGCTCTAATTAAATAATTAAAATAAAATATCCATTTATATGTATATTAGAAACTCACCTGGAACGGTAACTGGGAGAAAACGGGTTCAGTAAGGGGGAAGAGAACTCAGAAGGGAGATAAAGTTAATAATATGAACACAACACAAAGAGCCAAACAAAGTGTGATAAGTAATACTTGTTTCGCAAAACTATTTACGAGAGTAAATGACTATAATATGAAATTGGGGAAAGCTTTCGCTGACGCCAGTAGGGTATACCTGTACCTTTTTTTTCGCCGATGCCATGGTGTGCGAAAATAAAAGTACAGGGGGTTTTTGAAGGTCTTACTGATAACACAGGGGCTGTACCTAAACTTTTTCACATGCGAAAAAAAGAGTACAGGAATGTAATAAACGGGTGGGCGGGGGGTTGCGGGCGTGTGGTTTTTTGCTGCACATGGGTGGGCGGGGTACGGGCGGTGAATTTTTCGGCAGCTGCAGGAAAACTGACGTCAGTTGTGCCTCAGAGTTTGAAGTGGTGCAAAAATGACTGACGTCATTCCAGCAGCCCCCCCTGTACTAGAAAATCGCGCGACTGACGTCATCCTAGCTACAGTGCAAAAATATTCCTCGTTTGGCAAAAAGGCACTATTGCTTTTAACCAGGTGCTTTGTGTGTGTGTGCGGTCGCGGGCCGGCTGTATCTCATTATAATCTAGTAGTACGTGTTCAACTTACCTCGGTCGTCATTGCTGCCCGCCGCCCCTCTCCAACTCTGCTACGCTTAATAAACTACAGTAAGTATTTTAATCAACTAACTATTATATAAGGCTGGTATTCGCATTGGCGCCGGAACAAGCGGCAAGTTGCGCTGGTCAGGGAAGGGACAAAACAGCCTTCAAGTCGGTTATGCAACCAGCGCTCACCTTCCTTGTTCACTTGACCGTGAAAACGGGCTCCAGCTCAGAGATGCAAAAATCGAACAAAATTTGAGCCCCACCGCCGTTCTCGTAGGGGGATATAAAGTCACGCAGAGCCCCTACCTACATCACAGATTCGCCAGGAGCTTTAGAGTAACTGTGATTATATCAATATCTTTCCAAAATGCAATGTAGCTCCCCTAGTCCAGTAAAAAAATTCACGTGGCAACTAGAGACTCTAAAAATGACATTCACCAGTACAGCATATGAAAAGTAATTATATAAATGCCCGCAAAATCCACTTATAAGCCTAAATTGGTGAAATTTATGCACCATGTTCCCATACCGACCCTCCAGTTGGCAGCTATGTGCTGAGTTTCAAAATTCAGGTTGTGCAGTAAACTAGAAAATCGAGTTGTGTAAAAATATATTATTTACGTCAATGTTGCATATAAAAATATTTTCAAATTAACATTACAAATTCGGAGTAGGTCCAAACTTTAAATAGCTGGTCTTGGCAGACCGTTTCATTATCATAAAATATAGCGGGGTCATCTCCGAATCAAAGTCTGTAAAATCCGCTTCGCTAAGTTCGAGGGCATATCGTTTTGGAAGGAAAACACAAAACGATTCGTCCTTCTGCTGATCTAGGCACGTCAGCAGTATCGATCTCCCGTACATTTCATGCTTGTAAAATTTCATTTTTAACACCTTAAAAGGCGTTCTCATTGGCAGGTCAGCCATTGGCAGCCGTCGTGTTTCTTCAGAGAGCTGCCTGGCGTTCAGGCTAGCGAGCCTGTAATGAAAAAAAAAAAAAAATTGCCGTTAAACTTAATTGATTCGTATTTTTGTTTAGATCATAGACGAGCTTGGACAGGAGGTTGTCTTTCTGTTCGAGCCGACACAGCTCCAAGGGACGACCCCCCCTCCACCCCACCACCCACGTACGAGGTGCTGTACGGTCCCTCCGACACCCCCCACTCGCCCCTCGCCACAGAGGCGTCCGACCACTCTACAAACGCTGACGTAAGTACACAGACAGAATTTTAAAAGTCCGTAGCAATAGCCTGATTTTTCCAAACATATAGTATGCTCTAGCCTATTCCATCAAATCAAATTTTGATAAAAATCCCAGATTTAAGTACATGGAGAGATTTGCCAGGTCCATAGCATTGCCTGATTTGTCCAAAAATGTAAAATACTTTGGCCCATTCTATCAAATTTGGTAAAAATATCAGACTTGTTTGAGATGTGTAAATTCACTAATATTGGACAACAATTTTGCAAGGTTGTGGAGTTATAAATATTAAAATTCATTGCTATCAGGCCAAAGTTCCCTAAGGGGGGCAATTTTGCCTATGAATCGCAAGTCCAAAATCCCTAGACCCCACTTCAAAAAATTCAGCTAATTGGATGTTGTTCTTGTTTGTTCCAGGAGATACAAGCGGTGAAGGAGGGGGGGGGGGGGGGGGGATCCTAGAGTCGGAGCTAGAAATTTTGTATAATATTTTACAATTATTAATTTAAGAAATAAAAACTTTTTTATATATTGTTTTTATGTCAAATTCACAAAATCTAAGTAAATGCTCATGTGTATTGGGATACTAACCACAAGTTTCCAGACATGGTTTGGTGACTATATGGTAGAAAACCTCAGTTTATATACTCTTTCAGATCAGTGTTGGTGGGGGTAAGTCCATGGTGGGGCCTGGTAGTCCAGTGGGAGGAGAAGTCTTGGGAGTAGGGTGCGATTCTATAAAACAGCCTGCATTGGGGGCCAAGAGCTCTTTTCTGCAAAGTCTCCACTGGCACTCCCCCACCCCCACGTGCTGCTCCAGACTATTGGAGGTACACCCATGAGAAGTGCCCATATGAGCAAGCCAACTCTGCCAGCTGCCATGAAGTCCTCCTCCTCCTCCACTGCCTACCATAGTCCCAAGAAGTCACCTCTTCAGCCAGCCCGCCATACCACAGCGGAAAGGCCACGAACCGTCGCCGCCGGCGCCACCTCCAGCACATATATGTGTTCAAATTGTCAGGCCACCTCACAGTCACTAGACTACATACACAGCCACACAAATTCAGGTATTTGTGTCCCAAAAACCTGCATTGTATGCCACAGAACATTTGGTAACACCCAAGAATTTGTTAGGCACCTGAAACGGTGTTCAAGCAATGCAAGACCAAGTGTCATATGTGACGGTCGCCTGTATGGTAAAACAATCAAACTAACCAGGGAGGCCTCAAGCAAATATGAAAATACAAAATTTGAATGTTTGATCTGTGGAAAAGGATATAAGTCGAAACGGTACCTCGATTTTCACATGGTAAAACAAATGTGTAAGATACATAGTTGCACCATTTGCCAAAAACCTGCGATGTCAAAGTTTTTTAAAGAAGTACATGAGAAAAAATGCAGGGATAATGCAAGTAAAAATGAAGAGGCTAGAAACAGTCAACTTGTTGCACATATTGATAATTTGAATCAAATAAGTGATGAATTTACCCTCGTCGAATCACATTTTAATAACAATTTAAAAAGTTATTATCTGGTGAATGTAAATAATGCCCTCACTCTAGTGAAATTTTTGGAAAATAACATAGGCAAAATTTATATGAAAATTCAAGCACATAAAAAGATGTGGGAGTCTATCAAAATCCATGTTAGTGTAGACTGCTTGTACATCCACCCAAAAACGGAGGAGGAGACAACTCGGACATTTAAAAATATGGCTATTCCAATATTTCCAGACTCTGATGTTCTTGAAATAATCGAAGAAATTATTGAAAAAATTTTAAATGATTCGGATGAGCATCAAAAAAGGGGTTCAGGATGGTCGTTTGTTTCGGTGTATGGAATGACATTAACTTTGGCAAAATACAATCCACTGATGGTAGGAGGATCCTTTGAAACAATTCCTGATTGGTTAAAAAAAACGGGTGCTGTTGACTGTAGACAGATTGCCAACGACCAAAAATGTTTTTACCATGCTATAACACTAAATTCACGCTCGGAATATTCGTTTGATAACATCAAATTCCCCACGCCACTCTCACAGATTGAATTTTTTGAAAAGCAGAACCCACAAGTATCAATAAACATTTATTCGATCGGAAAGGGCCTTAAAATCTTCCCCCTACGGGTGTCTAAAGTTGAACTTTCCGACCACAAAGATTTACTGTACCTAGATGGGGGGCGGGACTCTCCCCATGTAATTCGCGTAATAAATTTTGAAAAATTAATAAAAAATCAACTAACAAAGAATAAAAATCCGATTATTATTTGCAAAAAATGTTTTACATATTATCAGGATTATAGTGCCGGTCAGCTGACTAGCAAAGAACAAAGAATGGAGAAACACAGGAAATTTTGCAATTCAGACAATGGGCACATGTCTCGTACAATAATGCCCGAAGGTGACAAGGCAATTCTCAAATTTAGAAACTTTCAGTATAGGATTAAGCTCCCTGTCGTCATTTACGCGGATGTTGAATCGCTCTTGGTCAGAATGCAAGAACATCAGTCAGAATGGAGAACAAAAAACTTAGTCGCTTATCAAAAACATCAAATGTTTAGTTATGGGATTTATGTTGCAACCGATTTGTACAAACAACATCCAAATTTTAATAGGGTCATTACGTATACTGGGGAGGATGCCGATGTGCAAATGATGAAAACACTGGCAAAATTGGCTAATGAGCTTATGGACTGTTTTTTCACAAATAAAAAGCCCATGTGTGAAATGAGCGAATTAGAAAAATTGCGTCACGAACTTGCAAAAACCTGTCATTTGTGCAATGAAAATTTAAACTGTGACGATAAGGTCCCTGATCACGATCATTTCAGTGGAATGTACCGGGGTGCCGCCCATAATAAATGCAATTTGCTAGCCAAAACCCCAAACTTCATACCAGTAGTCTATCACTCCGGTAGTAAATATGATTTTAGGTTTGTGGTCCAAAATTTATCCAAGTTGGCTGGAAAAGTTGAAGTTTTACCTCACAGTGAGGAAACATTTATTTCAGTTTCAAAGGAAATTTACCATGACAAGGGAAATTTTTCAATCAAGCTTAGGTTTATAGACTCATTCCGATTCATGTCCAGCAGCCTTGATGTTTTGAGTCAAACGCTGGAGCCTGAACAATTATCAATTATCCCACAGCATTACCCCGATCCCCACCAGGTTGAGTTACTATCAAAGAAATCGACATTTTGCTACGATTTTTTAGATAATATAGCTAAGCTGCAGTACACCCAACTCCCTTCTAAAGAAGAATTTTTTTCAGAGCTGTATGAGCAGCATATTGCACAGGAAAAGTATGACAGGGTTAAATTAATATGGGACACGTTCGGGGTGAAAACATTGGGGGAATTTAGTACTTTGTATCTAGTTTCAGATGTTTTGTTACTCGCCGAAATTTTTCAAAATTTTCGCATGGAAATGCTATCATCTGAATACAGGCTGGACCCTTTTCATTTGTACTCGTTACCAGGTATTGCTCAACAGGCAATGCTTAGTCTGACATCAGCAGAAATTGAGTTAATAACAGACGATACAATTTACAGCCTTTTTGAACAGTCGATTCGTGGGGGCTACTGTGGTGCATCTCTGCGCCATGCCACCTCAGATGAACAGTATGAAATTTGCTATGTAGATGCAAATGGGCTCTATGCACACTGCATGAAGAACTATCTGCCCATTTCAGATTTTGAGTACATTTGCCCTGAAAGTGTTGACCTTCTTAGCATATGCGATGAATCCCCTTTTGGATACCTGGCTAGTGTAGATCTATACACACCACCACACCTACATGATACATTTAACGATTTCCCACCCGTCATTAACCACCTGCAAATTCCCGGTTCGAAATACAACAAATTGGTAGGAACTCTGGAAAAGCAGACAAATTTCGTTGTACATTATCGTCTGTTGCAGCTATTGGTTAGCCTAGGTATTGAGATTACAAAAATACGTGAAATAGTACGGTTTAAACAGAGCCCATGGATCAGGCCTTATATTGAATTTAATTATCAGAAAAGGGCCCAAGCGAAATATCGCTCCCAATCTCAAATGTTAAAATATCTTTGTAACGCGAATTACGGGAAATTGATTCAGAATGTTAGGGCCCATATGAACATGAAAATAGTAACAAATTGGTCTGCTGCAAGAAAACTGATAAATTCACCACATTACCTGCGCCATACATCTTTTGGCCAAGATGTCATTGGCATTCAGTTAGCTAAAGAGGAAATTGTACTGTCCAGTCCCATCTCCGCAGGGGCTGCAATTTTAGATCTTTCAAAGGCACATATGCTCTCCTTCCATTACAAGGTAATGAAAACACATTATGGTAATCCCAGACTTGAACTGTGCTACACTGACACAGATTCGTTAGTGTATCGAATAAAAACATATGGCAGAGATTGGAGGCAGGAAATTTCGGAAAATGTACAATTACGTAAACATTTTGACTTTTCAGAATTACCCCCAGCTAGCAAATATTACAGCGCCCAGTACCATTGTGAAACCGGTTTTTTCAAGGATGAAATGAAGGGGAAGAGAATTTTAGAATTTGTAGCACTCCGGGCCAAGATGTATGCAATACGGGTAGAAGGTGAAACAGATGGGGAAGAGACTACAATTAAAAAAAGCAAGGGAACCCCCAAGCATGCAGTTCAGAACAGGCTAACTTTCCAGCACTACAAAAATATCCTGTTTGAAAACTCCCACACTATGGAACACGGGAATGGTGTCCAGGTATCTGAGGATGGTGGCCATTTGTATATGAAATTTAATTCAATTCGTTCACGTAGCCATCAGCTTTATACTGTGCGCCAGAAAAAACTGTGCCTTTCAAATGACGATGATAAGCGAATTCAATTAAATGATGGTATTCACACACTAGCATGGGGACATTATAGAGCAAAATCATTACTGTCTGAAAACGATGATGATGAGGGTGAATTTTCACAGTAGCGAGGGTTGTTACTATATAAGCTGTAAATACGCTAGGCTAGGTCAGTATGGTTAAAACAGTCAAACATAAAGGACAGGGTCTATTGAACCGTCTTATTGACTCTTTACCATTCGAAGTTCATTTTCCGAAATATCAATTTTGCGGGCCAGGAACAGACTTTGAAAAACGTAAATCGCTAGGACAAAGAGGTATTAATTCTCTGGACAGTTTATGCTTTGCACATGATCAAATATATCATACGACTAAAGACAATCAAAAAAGAAACGAGGCTGATAAACAGTTGGAATTTGGAGCTTGGGATATAGCTAGAGACAATAAATCCCCCCTAGCAGAACGACTTGCTGCCTGGCTGGTAGTTAACGCAATGAAATTGAAGACATCAACAGGCTCGGGCATGCACCGAAGGCGCCAGCGGCGACAGCAGCATACAAGGAAAAAGCCCACAGTAACTATGAGGAAGAAGAAGAGGAAAATAAGTCATAGAGGGGCGCACCACCTTATTATAAAAGAGGGAGGTTTTCTTCCCCTACTTGCAGCCGCTATACCATACATAACAGCCCTAGGTAGCCTAGTGGGTGGAGGCGCTGCAGTGGCAAAGACCGTGATAGACGCAAAACGCTCTGCAGAGGATTTGGACGAAACTCGCAGGCACAATCGACAGCTCGAAGCACAACGTGCTCAGCAGCAGCAGCAGCAGCAGGCCAGTGGAAAAGGGCTTTACATTCGCCCGTATAAAAGGGGTGGTGGGGGCGGTAGGCCTGCCTCCAGGAATAGGCCAGCCTCCAGGCCTGCAATGCGTGGCCGGGGGCTGTACATTCGCCCATACAGGGGTGGAGGACGTGCCGCCGCCGCCTTGGTGGGCATGCGGTCAAAAAACTAGACGTTGTCCTTCCAAACAAAGCTTTGACCAATGTAGATTTGGAAGGACTCTGTGCACAGGCTAAAATTGTCGGTTTTATTGGAGTGCGAATGCGGGATGAAATCCCAACTAGTGAGCCAAGAGAACCGGAATCTGCAATTATCAACTTGGACTCTAGCGCTCATGATGGAACACATTGGACTGCATACTGGCTGAACGACGAGGGAGCTGTATACTATTTCGATAGTTATGGCAACATGGAGCCACCCTTGGAATGGAAGCAATACTTTGACCGCCGCGGCTGTAGAGACGTGTATTACAACACAAATACGTTGCAAACGTACAACAGCGTCATTTGTGGCCATTTGTGCTTTTTGTTCCTGTGGACGATTTCGGAAAACTATAAAAATTCTCGAGCCTAAAGGGGACAGCGTCAGTAGAAGGCAGAATGTCATCGTTTACAGTCACACTCACTGGACGGAATAGTGAACTACATTCATCATTTTTCCCACCCATTGAACTCGAAGGTGCTGGTGCCGGTGGTAATTGGGAAGCAGGTCTGACATCGTTTGACTCGTATTTTTCCATACCCAACCTGGTAGAAGGGGAAAACTCGACCTTATACCTACTAGATGGAAGCGGACACGAGGTACATGACAAAAGTGGTCGATTTGTCGATGGCAAAGACATCCAAGCATTATTGAACAAGATTGTCACCAATGTAAAAGTGGAGTTTTCCAATGATTACGTTGTACTTAAATCGGAAACAGTGACATTGTTCAACTCGGCAGACGACTCTGTATTGATACCTCTGGGATTCAACAAGGGACGTGTACTGCGGGCATCAGTGTCATACACCGCTGATAGACCGCTGAAGCGGACTTGGTCAGCCAGCTTGAAGAAACATGTTGCAGGGGCCGAGCTGACAGCTGGAAGGCAACACTTTTTGTACACTGGAACTGTCTACATGATTCCAACAGGAACCTACGAAATGGATGATTTGAGTCAATTACTAACATCTGAATTGAAAACGCTTGGAGTAGATTTCGAGCTAAAAGTCAATTTGAATACGCTTAAATGTGGAATAAAATGTTCAAAACGAATCGATTTCAATAGGCACGACTCATTTTCGACCCTTTTGGGCTTTAAGCCGGAGCAGGATATGCCGAACGATAAATGGAACTGGTCCAGCGATGTGATACACGTATTCAATGTGACAACAATCGGTGTGGCGGTGTCGTGCTGTGAAGGAGACTATCGCAATGGACAGCCATCACACGTGGTCTATCAGTTTACACCAGGCGTTGCACCAGGATACCGTTTGACGGAAACGGCCAAAACCGTTACATATCATCCGGTAATTACCGACAAGCTCGATGAAATTACAGTCCAAATAATCGATCAAGATGGTCGTTTGATCAATTTTCGAGATGAGCTCATTTCCATTCGACTTCATTTTCGAAAGGCCATATAAAACTCGAACTCATACCACAACCATTGCCATTCAATAACATGTTGGTGTTCAGTCATCATCCATATAAAAAGGGAGCAACATCTTCAAACAGGTTCAGTACAGCTGGTAGAGGCAAAGGTGACAAAGGTCCGAGGAGGAGACTTACACCGGAAAACATCAGCTTTCTTCAGAGTTTAGGATTCAGCGTGAAACCGCAGCAGCAGCAGCACTATGTTGGACATTGATCGACAGCCGGAATTTGACGAAAGGTTGTACAGATTTGAATACCACCCCCATGAACCATACGCATCTGCCAGGTACAACGTTTCGGATGAAATCAGGTTCCCATTTTCACAGCCTGGGGAATATGTGCTTGTATCGAAAAGCTATTTGTACATTGAAGGAAGTTTGACAAAACAGGATCGATTTACTCTCGCCCCAAATGCAATTGCGCAGGCATTTGATGAGATGAAATTGTTGGTAAATGGAGAAATAGTGGACCGAACAAATTATCCCGGAATATCTTCGAGCATGAAAGCATATGCCAGCTACAGTAAATCAGCTATCGACGGACTTCAACAAGCTGGTTGGATGGTTCCATCTTCTAAGGTGGCGTTAAACCCCTGTGTCGACACTGTGAGTGGGAAATTTTCCGCTTGTGTACCATTAAACACTCTGCTGGGTTTTGCCGAAGACTATCGCCAAGTTTTGGTGAATGTACGGATGGAACTGGTACTCAACAGGTCTGCTTCCAATGCCAACATGATTGTACCAAGGCTACCAGTGGCCACCGATGGTGGCACACTATCGACCGGGAGTCCTGAAGTGACAATTGGCAAAATGGTCTGGTATTTGCCATACGTCACGCCGTCTGACAGAGAAAAGGTAAATTTGCTCTCCTTACTTGGAAAAAATGAACCGATCACAATGGGGTTTAGAAGTTGGAACCTGTCCGTTTTTCCCTCCCTACCGACCAACAAGGAGTTTTCTTGGACCATTAAAAACAGCACTGACCTGGAGAAACCTCGCTACGTTCTTTTTGCACTGCAAACTGATCGCCAAAAGGATGTGAACAAAAATGTCAGCTTATTCGACCACTGTAAACTGACGAATCTACGCCTTCATATTGGCTCGCAGATTTTCCCCTACAGTAGAATGAACCTGGATTTCGATACTAAGCGCGTGGCCTTGCTCTACCAAATGTACATGGATTTCCAGCGATCATACTACTCTAAAGAGTGGTCCGAACCTATGCTGACATACGAGGAGTTTATAGCTAATGCGCCGATTGCGATTATCGATTGCAGCCATCAAATTGAATCGAGCACAGGAAACAACGTTGTCGACATCCGAATCGACTTTGAGACCAAGGACACAATTGCACCAAATACTTCTGCTTATTGCCTTATGCTCCAAGATTGTCTATTTTCCTATAGCCCATTGTCTGGGATTGTCAGGCGTGGCATGTAACCAATTTTTTGTCAAATAAAAAAACTATCGAAACTCACGAGCTTGTTTTCTTCACACACACACACACACACACACTATAATAAGCCCCAATTCACAGAATCCCTGGTTAGTTTCAAGTATGAGGCTTGTACAGCAAGACGTTCAGTTAGACGTTAAAGATGATGCAGAGGAGGAGAGGAAGGAGGAGGGCTCTAGCGATAATGTAGACTACCTACCTCATGGTCCGTTGTTTGGTAAAAATCCTATAAGAGGACTCGTATGTGGACCATCGGGTTCTGGAAAAACTTGTAGCATCCTTTCTCTATTGCTACACCCAAACGGGTTGAGGTTTGAAAATGTTTACTTATTTTGTCGAACTCCAAATCAGGAAAAGTATAAATTCCTAAGGAGGGTATTAGAGCCTCTCGCACCTAAAATCGGCTTCTACTCATTTGGCCCTTCCCCCATTGATGGCCAAGTCGCGCTATTAAGACCGGATGAAATCAAACCTCGCTCCGTAGTTATTTTTGATGACATCATAACGGAAGACTACAAGATTTTGAGAGAATATTTCGCAATGTCCCGTCATTTCGCTCTAGACATATTTTTCTGCACTCACAGTTACGTGTTGGTTCCCAAAAATCTGATACGGATTAATCTTACTATGGTGGTACTATTCAGAATGGACTCCTTGAACGTTCGACACATTTACGACGATCATGTACAGGGGGATATGGATTTCGCCTCGTTTAAAGAGATGTGCAACTATTGCTGGACCCGAGATTCATTTTTAGTGGTGGATAGGGAAGCTAGTTTGAACAATGGTCGCTACAGAATGGGCTTTGACAAGTATATATTGCCCGACGGGTAGGCTTTCAGGACAGTCGGGATGAAATTACAAGAGGAGCAACGTATCACAGCAAGGCTTGTTAAAGCTCAAAAAGCTGTTAAAGACAAGTACAAACTGCTTAAAAAAGGACAGTTTCAAACTAGACTCGACACAGCATCACTGTTTGAACCCTTGAAGGATATTTTTAAACCAGCTCCTCCTCCTCCTCCAGTGGAACAAGCCCCCCGTCTACCGGTTTTCAAAAGTAAGAAACGACGTCGAAGAGTTCGCAGGGTGGTGGTGACTCAACCGCCGCTGCCGCCAGCAGTCGAGAAACCCCCCGAAGTGGTTGCTGAAGAAGATCCGTTTGCCCATCTTGAAGGCGATTATGTCAAAACAGAAAATGACGGTTCCGAACTGTTTATTTCAAACCCCTCAGGCTATCAAACGATACAAACACCCATATCCAGCAGTACTCCGGTCAAATCTTATCAAAGTGAGTTGGAACGGGTTGCCAACACTCCCGAAGGTAAAACCGAACTCGATAAGAGCTTGCGTAAGTTTAACTTGTACTCGAGGCCGTACTTACGAGCTTTACTTACGGGAGTTGTCACTCCGGACATGGACAAAGTCTATGGGCCCAAAGTAAATGCTAATGGGAAGCTAACTTTAGGATCTGAAAATTTAACGATGGATCGTGCCTATGTATATCTCGGGGATAAATTACAATTCCCAGTCACAGAAGGGTTGTTGGATTTGTTATTTCTGAAAATGCCGAAACCTGGAACATATACCGCAGAAGATCGTGCAAATTACAGAGACATGGTTTGGCACAGCAATGTCGCCCATCAAAGCTATTCAAAATTTAGATCGCTCAACACAAGTGGACACAAGTACAGATACCTGCTAAAGGAACTGCTCGCTCCTTATCTTGTAAAAAAGGGAAAGGGTTTTGTAAAGGTGACACCAGCTGAACCGAGATACGTGTATTTCGATGATCCCAACGAGCTTGTAGATCGGCTACGCTTGCTGTTTGCCTCAAAACAGGCTGGACATACGGCTCACGACCCCGAAATCTACTCTATACTCGAGGAGTTGAAAGAGTTGGATATCATTGTCTAACCTATCATTACCATGTTGGCAGTCAGCAGGTTTGGTTCTCAAGGAGGAGGAGGAGGTACCTACATCCCCTCGCTCCGCCGGTGGAGGTGGTGGGGAGGATGTGTCTGCTTTAGTGAAAAAGTTAGTTAACAGTGAGATTGCCACCGCTTTGGAAACAGCAGCGTTAAAGTCAAAGGTTTCCGCACTAGTGCAAGAATTGGTTAATAACGCAGTGGCCTCGTTGGATAAACAAGTGGAGACTGCCATCACAAAATTGAACGTCGTAACATCAAAACCGAATATTATTGACGTAGGTAACAGACGTTTGGTTCACCTCAAAGCTCCAATTAATGGATCAGACGCCGTAAATCTAGACTCTCTGCCATATAAAAAGGATAACAAAACTTGGGCCCTACATTTCGGCTCGCATCGCCTCCTCAGCACTGCATCTCCCGTTTCCCCGCAGGATTTTGTCACATTGGCTTATCTGGAACGGCATTATGAGCCTAAAAAGACGACTGGCCGAGGAGGTCCATAAACCGAAGAGAAGACGTTACAAAACTGCAAGAGTATTGATTAAAGGAGTTTTCGACGATTTATGGCAGGGTGATCTTGTGGATTTGAGCATGTACCCAGATGGTGGCTATAAGTATTTGCTTACAGTGATTGATGCGGGATCTAAAATGGCCTGGGCCGAACCACTGCGCAACAAGACTGGTTTGGAGGTGTCGAATGCTCTTGAACGTGTTTTTCAGTCGAGTGGTTTAATACCTAAATATTTTCAGACTGACAAGGGAAAGGAATTTTACAACTCGCGAGTGAATGAACTGTTTCAACGTCATGGAATTCATCTATATTCTACCCATGGCCATGGCCATGCTACTATAGTCGAACGATTTAATCGATCAATCAAGGAACTCATGTTTTTGGAGTTCAGCATTCAGGGTAACACAAAATGGAGGGCTCTAATTCCTGCCCTTTTGAATCGATACAACAACAGGTTCCACCGCAGTATTGGCATGAAACCAGCGGATGTAACAAAGGACAAGGAACGCTCGATTATCCAGAGATTATTCCCACCACCACCTCTACAGGTACGACGACCTCGTTTCAAGGTTGGAGACAGGGTTCGTATCAGCAAGTTGAAACACGTTTTTGCCAAATCTTATTTACCCAACTGGACGAATGAACAATTTATAATAACCCGAGTAAGAGGGGGAGAAGTTCCCACATATTACTTGAAGGATGTTTATAACAAACCGGTTTTGGGTAGATTTTACGAGGAAGAGCTAAGGACTACCGCTTTTCCAGATGAGTATTTAGTGGAGAAAATCGTTAAACGAAGAAGGGGCAAGGTACTCGTTCGATGGCTAGGATTTGACCCTGAACATGATACTTGGGAAAACCCACAAAATATCGAGTGGGGGTAGACTGCATATATACAGTTTCCAAGATTGTTCCCCAGCCAGTACAATGGATTCGCTAATGCTAACAAGTTCCTTCGTTGTTGATCGAGTGAAGAATTTGCAGCTGGTTGTGGGGCTGGTGGATTTGACAACGCCGGTAATTGCGATTCGCCAACAGCGCTCTACACCCTTCTACATTTGTGTCAGTGACTGGGAATTGCTGAGCCACACACTCCCACAGGTGAATCGTAGGGAGGATAACACCTTTTTACATGGGACATACATGAGCGCCACTAGCACACCCCAGCAGCACATGATTTTTAGCTACTATCCGAGTTGGCTTGACAGGCTTTTGCACACTGAACCTCACAGCATTACGTTGAATGCAAAAACCACTTCAAATCTGGTGAGTTTAGTTCCAACCATTGACGCTGTTCTAGACAAAATGAAGGACTTCACCTCAACTGGTGGTGGTGGTGGGGCCACTTTTCCATCATCCTCCTCTCTACCAGTCAACCCATCGTCCCCACCCCTGGGCTTTTATATAGAAAACACGAACTGATGAGGTTTCAGTTCTCATCCTACACTGCACATGGATTGTGGTGAACACCCGCTCGAACATCTCGTGCAAGGATTTGGACAACTGAAGACTGGGATACCATCGGACGTCACTCGACGACTGAGTGAACTTTGCAGACGCATCATCCCGGACAATTCAACCTCAAATCCCCCCACATCAAACGTGACCCTTTTCTTCTTCTTCCCGGTTTCCCCACCAAGTGGACCCGGTGGACTGTTGTATACCTTTCCGATAATCATTTCACTCCTGCTAATCCTTCATATCATACTCTCCGGCCTCCAGTATGGTGGTAGTAAAGGATCACGCGGAAGTGAAGAACAGCAGCTCGGATTATCCCCCTCCTCCCCCTCCTGCGGATGAAGCAACTGGACTCGTGCGGCTTGCCTCTTTACCAGGCTATCACACCTTCCTGAAATATCTACCATACTTGGATTTTTGCAAGACCATGACTCGACTGGATGAGCTGCTGGCCAGAATACACGACTTGGAGCAACAACATCCTGGAGCCCATTTTGCGAATACACCGACTAGTGGATATCATTTCAACACATGTTCTTGGGTATGCAATGTAAATGGAGATGTTGTAGACACATGCGCTTGTCAGTACCTCTCTTTAGCAACTAGCGAATTTATCAGCCTTTTGGATTCGATTGGATTTCAATAAACTACTATTATTCCTACTACGTTGGTTTTCTTTTTTAACCCCCCCTACTACTACTCATGGGTGGGTATATAAGAGTGTGTGCGTTTTGTGTTCCTGGCCCACAACTAGCAGACTTGTTGAACCAGTAGGATGTGTGACCTCAACAAAGAAACCGATAGGCTAGCCTCTTTTGTGGATTGGCCCTTGAGCCTACCCTCGGCGAAAGATATGGCTCAAGCAGGTTTTTATTACACTAGGCACAGCGATAAAGTAAAATGCCCATTTTGCAACGTTATTATAGACAACTGGCTACCTTCCGATATTCCCTTCAATGTACACACGCGCTGGAGCCCCAACTGTCATTTTGTCACAACACCCACTGATGTAATTAGTGGCGGCGGCGGCGGGGAAGTCGACGCACCAACGATGGATATTGGATCTTCCAACCGTGTGAACCTGCTGGATTCGTTTGATGGAAGATTTGCCACTTTTACGATGTGGCCAAAGGTATTGCGACATCTCGTTACGGACCTTTGCAGCGCAGGATTCCACTACCATGGGACGATGGGCGACATGGTAACCTGTTACAGCTGTAACGGGTCGATCAGCGAGTGGGAAGTACATGATGACCCTTGGGTTCAACACGCACGATTTTTCCCTCAATGCATACATCTTCTCAATGTGAAAGGAAATGCTTTCATTAATTCTGTAAAACTTGCAGCAGATGATGATTGGAATTGATAAATCTTACAATGAAACAAATTACTGCGTTTGTTGCTTCCTTTACCAGAATACCAACCTTATATAATACATAGTCGATTAAAATACTTACTATAGTTGATTAAGCGTAGCAGCGACAGCAGAGTTGGAGAGGGGCGGCGGGCAGCAATGACGACCGAGGTAAGTTGAACACGTACTACTAGATTATAATGAGATATAGCCGGCCCGCGACCGCACACACACACACACCAGCACCTGGTTAAAAGCAATAGTGCGTTTTTTGCCAAACGAGGCCCCGTGCGAATATTTTTGCACTGTAGCTAGGATGACGTCAGTCGCGCGATTTTCTAGTACAGGGGGGGCTGACGTCAGTCATTTTTGCACCACTTCAAACTCTGAGGCACCCCACCCACTGACGTCAGTTTTCCTGCAGCTGCCGAAAAATTCACCGCCCGTACCCCGCCCACCCATGTGCAGCAAAAAACCACACGCCCGCAACCCCCCGCCCACCCGTTTATTACATTCCTGTACTCTTTTTTTCGCATGTGAAAAAGTTTAGGTACAGCCCCTGTGTTATCAGTAAGACCTTCAAAAACCCCCTGTACTTTTATTTTCGCACACCATGGCATCGGCGAAAAAAAAGGTACAGGTATACCCTACTGACGCCACTGTCTCCACAAAGACAGCAGTAGTAGACAGCAGGGATGGGTCCGTGGGTGGATGTTTGGTCGGGCGGGGGTTGGGAGCATACGGAAGGTATTGTCTTGAAACAGTTATCTTGACTAACTCAAAAGTCGGAGGAGGGATGTTATTGCTGGTGGAAGAATTACCTACCTCCCTTCCTTCCTTCATAGAACCCGCAATTGTTTGGTTACACACATTCATAAAATAATTCCATACCATACCTTAAGAAAATCTTCGTGTATTGGGTTTGAGCGTAGAGCTGATAAGTACCTACCTAAGGAACTTCACGTACCTTCCTACCCTTCACAATTAATTTATTTAGCTACTTACGGGGGAGCTGTAGGTTCTGAGATTATATAATATATTTATGTAAGTAGGTAGGTACTACTATTACAATTCTTCAATACCAACTACCATTTTCCATGACCTTTTCTACCTGGAGGGTAGACAAATTTTTGTTTTATTAGAGGATGAACAAAAAAAGAAGGAAATTCACCCCCCCCCCCCCCCCTCAAAATTCGATGGTTTACGTTTCAAGGTAATATGTAGAATCCGAAACCAAAATTAATAAAATTTGGTTTGTTTCTTGAGGTCTAGTTGGTCCGCAAAGCTCGGCGTTACTGTCAGTCATATCTAAGAGGTGAAAAATAAGGGTTGAAATTTCCCGGACGCCGTAGCTCAGAAACTTTCAGTAGTAGGGCATGGTTTTTTTTTACGTTTTTAAATGGTCTCCCAGGTGAAATGCCCATTTAATTGTCTTGATTCAAAAGTTTACACTTTTTCTAGTGTTATTATACAAATTGATGGTGATTTCAGACGATTTCCCAGGTTTTTGACTCATAAAAAATCAATTTCGGGAGCTGAACATCTGGTAGAACCTCAATTTTCTACTCTTTGGTCTAAATCGACTTCATATTAGGTCTTCTCGTCCCCAAAAACATGAAAAAAGATACCTTAAAAGCTCATGTTACCAACATGTTGCTAAAACGAAAAAAGTAGCTACCTATTTTTACACACATTTTCACTCATAACACCCCTGGGTATATTCCGATCGGGCTGAAAAGTTTCGGGACACAACTAGGGCCCAAATGGAGCATGCGTGCGAAAGAACGATTTGTTTAGACCGAAAATGAAGCCTGTACACGTGATACGGCGGACGGACATTGCATTTTTGGAATCTACGCACCTTGAAACGGAAAAGAAAAAATGTTGAGGGGGTGTTATAAAAATTTTTTGCTGAGCGAATACATAGGTGTATTATTCACAGAATAATAAACCAAAACGCCGTTTTTAGACCAAAATTAAACGTAAATTTAAGGCTGAAAGTTCCTTAGAACCTCAATTTTCCACTCTTTGGTCAAAATCGACTTCTTATTCGGTCTTCTCGTCCCGAAAACATGTTTAACAATACCTCAAAAGCTCCTATTATACACGTTTTCACTCAAACACCCCTGGGTATATTCCGATCGGGCTGAAAAGTTTCGGGACACAACAAGGGCCCAAATGGAGCATGTGTGCGAAAGAACGAATTTTTTAGATTTAAAATGAAGCCGGTACACGTGATACGGCGGATGGACATTGCATTTTTGGAATCTACGCACCTTGAAACGTAAAACAAAAATTTGCGGGAGTGTTATAAAATTTTTTTGCTGAGCGATTACAATAGGTGTATTATTCACAGAATAATAAACCAAAAGGAGCGTACCTAACTCTTGTTTTGGGGGCCAATATTGGTGGAAACAATCAAAAATAGCATTTCAATAATTGCACATGAAAGAAACAATAAATGAACAGCCACGATTTCTGTAGGTTTGTCCAATAGAATAATAAACCCAGGGCTAAACCCAGGACTTTGCAGTGTTTTGAAGTTGGGTGAACTGTTCGCGAGAATTTGCGCCTTTTTGCGCTGCCTCTCTTCCCGCGAAACCGCTTCCAGTGGATGTCCGGTCAAAATTGTACACAGAAGGTAAGTACAATTCGAAGGTTGGGAACCGATGGTTAGGTACCGATTGGTGGTTCGGTGGGGGTCGGGCCAGGTGTTGGAAGGGGACCCAGCAGGTTGGATAATTAGGAGCATAAATACCGGCCGTAGGGCCAGTGACATGTGATGAAGGTTGGCCGGAGGGGGGGGGGGGGGGTTGAACCAGGGCGTGACTTGGGGGGCTGGTGGGTGACCCGGAGGCGGGTAGTTGGCAGAGTCCCAGGACCCCGAGTCCCTTCTCACTGGTTTTCTCTCTCCAATAAAGAAACCCGTAGGTGGAGGTGGTAGGACGTGAAGACGGTCGGGGGTCGGGCGGCTCCCGGGGTTGTACAGCGCTCGGTGTAGCTGGGTCTGGTGGGGGCAGGCGCTCAACTGTTCCGCGTCGCCTCGCATCCACGAGGCGCTTGTCAGGTGTTTTGGCCGGACCCCAATTCTGGTGGACCGCTTGTTCGACGCTCATTCGATCGCCTCACTCGTTCGACTTTTAAAGCTGAGTTTACACTGGTGAAACTCCCTCGCGAAAGTCACTCGGGCGAAACTTACTCGCTTCGAATGAAATTTCGCACTACCCAAAACAGAGCGCAATTCAGAGCGAAAAATAGCGCGAGCGGAGCGAGCTGCCTTCAGTTCTGGTTTTGCAGCCAACATGGAAACTTGTTTTGTCACTCAAGCCGCTGCAGCCGCGTTTTCCGCCGTATCAATGTTATTTTTGAGAAAGCAAGGGAAGAAGAAAAATCGCCGCCCTCGACGATGGTGGAGCAAGCAATTGTTCCTTGGAAGAAGCCAATATGGAAACAACCTTATGAGAGAAATCTTCTCTGTTAATTCGATTGAAATAGTTCTTGTTTTTTGGGTTCCACATAAATTCTCGATTTTTGTAGGGCTGGGTGAGCTGCAAACACTGTTCGTGATTCATCCCTCGCGCAACTATGGGGACCACATGTACACTGGGCGAAACTCGACGCGCGCAACCCTTTGTTGCGCGGACAAAAACCGACTGAGCCCCGGCTCACAGCCAGGGCGCTCACCCCGCCATTACTCATGGGTACCCCGGGGGATTTCTTTGCGTATATCCAACAGAATAATAAACCCATGTGACAAGGACTTCTCAGCGTTTTTCAATGACATTTTTAGCAAAATGACATTTTCAAACTTAATTGTAAATATGCACACACATCAAAATGGAGTGAAACGTTCAATCTCTCCTGATTCAAATGTTCTTATCAGCTCTAAAAAAAAGTATTTTAGCAAATTTAGATGAAAATTAAGCTATTGCAGTGGTTTTAAATGTTTTATAATGCGATTTTTTTGAAAAATTTCTTCATTGTATTCCATTTTGTCATGGAATGATCGGTTGGTGGCTGGTTACCGTTTCCAGTGGAGGACAGGCCTTGAAAAATCCAACTGAAATGAACGGTAATTCGCGCGATAATAACGACAAAAGAGTTTCAAGACGGAACGGGGCAGGTGCTGAGGGTTACCGGTTAAGCGGTCACCCTGTTTACATGGTAAGAGATATTATTTATCGGTTTGAGGTGGGCGGGTTGTGTGGTGCAGGGGTTGAACCGAGGCCGAGATTACAAGATAGTGATGGTGGGGGGGGGGGGAGTGTTTCAGCGCAGTATGTTGCCTAGGCTCGGAATTACCACGCTCGGTAGGCTAACCGATGTAATGACCTTGAAAGAAAGAGAAAAACGCTGCAAAGTCCTTGTCACATGGGTTTATTATTCTACTGGACACACCTACAGAAATGCTGGCTGTTCATTTATTGTTTATTTCATGTGAAATAATCGAAATAGCTATTTCTGATGGTTTCCACCATTTTTGGCCCCTAAAACACGAATTAGGTAGGTACGCTCCCTTTTTTCTTCTTTTTTTTTCAATTTATCTTTGATCATTGGTAGTGCCCTTCAACCGTCATGATCCACGTGCTGATACTACTTCCAGTGTTATTATACAAATTGATGGTGATTTCAGACGATTTCCCAGGTTTTTGACTCATAAAAAATCAATTTTGGGAGCTGATCATCTGGTACAACCTCAATTCCTCCTTGGTCAGACCGAATACATAGGTGTATTATTCACAGAATAATAAACCAAAAACGCTGCAAAGTTCTTGTCACATGGGTTTATTATTCTATTGGACGTACCTACAGAAATGTTTGCTGTTCATTTATTGTTTCTTTCATGTGCAATTATTGAAATGGCTATATCTGACGGTTTCCACCAATTTTGGCGCTCAAAAACAAGAATTGGGTACGCTCCTTTTTTTTCAACTTATCTTTGTTCATTGGTAGTGCCATTTAATCGTATTGATCCACGTGTTAACACTTTTTCTAGCGTTATTATACAAATTGATGGTGATTTCCGACGATTTCCCAGGTTTTTGTCTCATAAAAAATCGATTTTGGGAGCTGAACATCTGGTACAACCTCAATTCCTCCTTGGTCAGGTTTTTTATGAGTCAATAACCTGGGAAATCTCTGAATTCACCATCAATTTGTATAATAACACTGGAAGTAGTATCAACACGTGGATCAAGACGATGGCACTACCAATGATCGAAGATAAATTTGGGGGAAAAAAAAGGAGCGTAACTGATCCGTGTTTTAGTGACCAAAAATTGTAGAAACCATCAGAAATAGCTATTTCAATAATTTTACATGAAATAAACAATAAATGAACAGCCAACATTTCTGTAGGTATGTCTAGTAGAATAATAAACCCATCTGGCAAGGACTTAGCAGCGTTTTTGGAATCTACGCACCTTGAAACGGAAAAGAAAAAAGTATGAGGGGGTGTTATAAAAATTTTTTGCTGAGCGAATACATAGGTGTATTATTCACAGAATAATAAACCTGAAATCCGTCGGGTCGAAGAGGAGCCAGAAGGGACCTTTCGCGGGAAACTGTACCCGGGAAGAGCACTTGGGCTGAGGGCGCTTACCCGCTAATAAATAGGCGCTTGAGAGATGCCCGCTTTCGTTCTAATTCTCCTCCAAAGCGCAAAACTTGCTGCTTAAGCTTTCACTAAACTCGGAAAGGGGAAACGTTCTCATACGCCCTCTTCAACTATTGTCCTTCAACTCCTAATCCCGTCGGTATCTCAGAGGCCCCTGGCACTAATCCTGGACACCTCCCTGTTTAACCCTCAACAATAAACGTTTATTTTGCATTCTCGGATCTGGGCGGAATTCGCCCGTTAAATCAGCATTTTGCTATTCCGCTGTTGCTGAGCCGGAGACAAACCGTTCAAACTGATCAACTGCTAACTACAGTGCACAACGTGAAGCCCGCCAACTTCAGATGCTGTTTATTCAACCCAGGACAAATGAGCTAAGACCAGAGGGACAACTCCGGCAGCTAACCTACTGGTTTATTATTTTAAATGATGAACCTTCGGGTTCGAGCATGGAAAAACCAATTTTAACCCTCCCTCAAAATTTGATGGTTTACGTTTCGAGGTATGTAGAATCCGAAAATGCAATAAAAAAAACCAGTCATGCAGCATGACTTAATGAGCGAATTTTCAAAGAAATATTCGAATTAATGGCTATGGTTTTGAATAAAGGAAAACTTCTTCCTCCTACTGTTAGTACCTAAATTGAATAATTTGAAATAGATTTTTTCTTTCGTCTTCCTTCTAGTAATACGTGGGCCGGTACTTGTCTATCTATGAAGGTATCATAACAATTATATGTCAAATGGGAAATTCAAGGAGTTGTACTAATCGTTTGCCTCCCCCTTTTTTGCTTCGAACTCTCGTCTTCAATTAATACTTCTCACATTTTTCAATCTGACCACTCTAAGGGGGTGGGGGGGGGGGGGGTAAGAGTTTAAAGATTATCCTAGTTTTGGGTAATTTTTGCGCACTTTAAATGCTCTAATTTAAGAACGGATTTAGATATCTAAAATCCGATTTCACCATCGTGTTCAGCGTGCAAAAACCTTTAAAATGAGGGGTCACTTGTTAGAAAATAACATTTTGGGGATTTTTGGGTAATTTTTGCGCACTTTAAATGCTCTAATTTGAGAACGGATCAAGATATCTAAAATCCGATTCCACCATCGTGTTCAGCGTGCAAAAACCTTTAAAATGAGGGGTCACTTGTTGGAAAATAACATTTTGGGGATTTTTGGGTAATTTTTGCGCACTTTAAATGCGCCAAAACCCTCCTTAGAGTAGGCCAATTTCGCCCATCTTCGAACTTAGCCTTTCGATTGCCAAGGTAGATTTTTTGTGCAAATTTGAGCTGTTTATCTCAATTCTATCGAGAGTTATCGTCTGGAGTGACACATATATAAATATATATATATATACATATAAAAAAGTGTTAAATTTCAGGAATCGTTTTAGAATGGTCTGAAACGGATTTCTATGAAGAAAATTTCCAAAAATTTATATTATTTAAATTTCGAAGCCATTGCAATAGCTTCATTTTCTTTGAAAATTCGCTAAAACGCTGCAAATCCCTGCACAACGGTTTATTATTTTGTACAGAATACCCTTCTGTTACAGATCACAACTCTCCGTATAGATAACCCTCTACATAATACAATATGTAATATTCTATACATATTATGTAGATCGCAGATCCTCCGTAGGTTAGTTCCTAACCCCGTACTCGTTACTAGGTACATACGTAAAATGATGCTAAAATAATTCTGTCGATGACAAACATTAACTAAAATGGCAAAAAGAAACGCAAATAATGAAGTTCTGAAGGGAAATTGTTGATCTAGAGCTGTGGTTCCCAACCTGGAGGCGCGCCCCCCGAGGGGGGCGTGAAGGGTGTCCAGGGGGGGCGTGAGCATGGATGAAAAAAATGTAATGTGTGGAAAAAAGTGAAGTCTTCCTATGTACGAACGTGTACCTACCCGAGTTTGTCAATGCAGTCGCTGAAAAGGAAAAATGCAATAAATAAGCAGCTGTCAAAAAAACATGTGGCGGAATGTTACCATTGCGAGTGTCAAAGATTCTGTCAACTCATTTGTCGAAAAGATCCAGTTGTGGAAACGCCGCCTGAACCAAGAGACTCCAATTTTTTCTTCCTTCCACCGGCTCATTGAAATACTTTCTGCTCAAGAAAATGAAGTTATTCCTGCTGGGCTCAAAGAGACTGTGATTACACACCTCGACCAGCTGCACAACGAGTTCCTGCAATATTTTCCAGATTTTTCAAGCCAAAGCTGGCAATGTACACTCACAGTAAGTCCATTTTCGAACTGAAGAATAACACATGTGCTAGGAGTGAGTTCAGCAACGGCTCTGTTGACGAGTTTTGGGTGAAATATCTGCCTATGTATCCAGACGTCTCAACTGAAGCCCTAAAAGTGCTGTTGCAGTTCGCATCAACGTTCCTATGTGAATCTGGGTTTTCTAGTTTGGCACTTCTTAAAACAAAGCACCGAAACCGTCTGGATGTGGAGTCAGACTTGAGATGCAGCCTCTCAACCATACAACCAAACATTACCAACTTGTGCAGGGAGAAGCAGTATCAGCCACCGCATTGAACACTTTAAAAAAACTATAATAGCATTCTTTTCTATTTTCCTACCATTTTAATTGTACCAGCTAACAGTAGCATTAATTACAATTATTATTATTACTGTAATTTCTTCTTCCCATACCCTTTCTTCTTTTCATATCTACATGACAACGGGGTGGGGGCATGGTGGGTCTCGAACCGCGGAGGGGGGGGGTGGGGGGGCACGAATGAAAAAAGGTTGGGAACCACTGATCTAGAGTGAAAAAAGTTGCAAAACTACCTACCAACAAACTCCAGCCCCTTCTACGTAGATGGTATAATGAACTGTTGTGTAATAATTTACCATTGTGTAATAATTTACCGATCAGTAATATTTCAACGTTCGTTCAAGTTTCACTACCTACCTACACAATCCAAAAGAGCCATCTATTTTCCAAATGAAATAATATAACAGAACAACCAACTCGACTTTATACCCCGTGATTATAATCATGTGCTCCCTAGCAATGATGATCTCGGGCCAATTCCCGATTGTTAGCGCGTCCCTAGTGATGATATTTGGGCTGAGTGTATACAATTTCATTCACCCTGCTGTTGAAAATGCCTGTCGGTGCGAACTTCTGGGCCTTACTGTGAACGAACGGCTGGACGTACAATGCTCCGGGTGGTCTTAACCAAGTTCGAAAAATATTTAAAACCGTAAGAAAATTCGAGATAACGGCGTCCTGGAGATTCGTACTCCTATTTTGTACTCATTAGGGATGACTGACATTAACGCCGAGCTTCGAGGACCAAGAAGACCCCAAATAGGACCTACAAACAGAATTTCATCAAATTTGGTTCTTGGCTCCTTTAAACGGAAACCATTGAAGTTTGTGGTGGGTGGTGTTGGGGGGGGGGGGGGGTGTTAAAATTTAATTTTTTTCCCATGCTCGATTCCAAAGTTTTAATATTGAAAATAATAAACCAAAAATTTCTGTCCCTCCGCCGTACCTTGCACTTTCCTTAGTTACCTTGAGCCAAAATTA
Organism: Leptopterna dolabrata; assembly: GCA_954871275.1. NCBI lineage: Eukaryota > Metazoa > Arthropoda > Insecta > Hemiptera > Miridae > Leptopterna > Leptopterna dolabrata. Next base: position 13,431 of record CATPAC010000275.1, on the reverse strand, counting down.
ACGAAATTTGGTTTATAGGTCCCGTCTGGTGTCTAGTTGGTTCTCGAAGCTCGTCGTTACTGTCACTCATTCTTAGCGGTTAAAAATAGGCGTTGAAATTGTTAGAATGTCGCAGCTCGAATACTCTCAATGGAAGGGTATGGTTTTTTTACGTTTTTAAATTGATCTTCAACTAAAGAATTTTTTGAGACCACCCGGAGCGATGTACGACCAGCCGTTCCTTTGCACCGAAAAGCTTCGTCAGAATGATCGTGAATGAAACGGTATAAATCCTGCTCAGATCATAGCTACGGAGCACCTGAGATCATTTAATTTGTCTTACACAAATCTACTTCGACTCTACTCTTTTGTTGATAATACACCCATTTTACTTGAGTTAAATCGGGTTTTGTTGATTTCGGGCATTTTGAGTAATGTCACATCATTCACCGAGCGATTCACATCCCCCTAAAACTCAAAACTCAAATGCTTTTTCAGTTTCGAGACACCGTTCTAACTTACCCCGTTTGATGAATTTGTATACAAATTTTAGTTGTTTTCTAGTCAATTTTACCGATATTCGGACCCAAGAAAACTCAGATTTCGACGCACGTTATTTTCCTAAATTGGCCATCTTCCAAATCATCCTCTCGTCTGCCTTTACACAAAAGTTTAGGCTGAATTTGGAATTATTGATCTTATGCAAAGGTCTAGAGATGGAATCAGAATGCTCCGAAACGGGAGAGCTTCTCGAAAGCTCACGTTCTTAAAGATTTTTGACACATAAGATTATGGTATTTTCGACGAAAAATCGACAGTAATGATATGGACGTAAGATATGCGTTCATGCTATATAATATTGAAGTAAAATATAAATGGACATCTATCCCCAGATAGACATCTACCTCCATGGACATCTATCTCTATAATAGACTCGACAGTAGACCTGCTATAAATTGACATCTATCCCCAGATAGACATCTCTACCTACCTCATGAACATCTATCTCTACATATAATAGACTAAGTAGTTGTAGAACTGCTATACAAATGGACATCTATCCCAATATAGACATCTACCACCATGGGCATCTATCTCTGTAATAGACTCTACAGTAGACCTGCTACAAATGGACATCTATCCCCAGATAGACATCTCTACCTACCTCATGAACATCTATCTCTACATATAATAGACTAAGTAGTTGTAGAACTGCTATACAAATGGACATCTATCCCCCAGATAGACATCTACCTCCATGGACATAATATATCTCTATAATAGACTCTACAGTTGTAGACCTGCTGTAAATGTACAAAGCAGGCACCGATAATAACGCCTACTGATTACTTCATAGAGTGGGCTTCTAGTCGAAGGTTTTTTCGAAGCAATGTAAACGAAGGAAGACAAGTTTTCCGTGGAGTTTCATCCTTCGGCAAAATCCCCCTTTTTCGCAGGGTGGCGGAGGGTGCAGCGTTGACTCTTCTTCATTACGACATCAAAGGCTCCCGAGAAAGAATTATATTATTGCCATTTCCTCTAGAATTTGCATCAGTTTTTCATTACATAGACTAATAGGGAGGATCGTTTTGTTGCGGGCGAGCAGGAATAGTCTCTTTGTGGGAGAGTAAATTGAAACTCTTTTTGCGTTTGCACCCCTTATTTCGTGCGGAGCGCTGTTTTAAGGAGCCTGAGACTGTAATTGGATTGTTAGAGGCCCCCGGAGATCTTTACAAAGCGTAATATTATGTTCACCTTTACGGATTGACAATAATGACGTGGAGGTGTACTTACAGTACTGTAACACCCGTGCGGCGATTCTGCCTGTTCCTATTCTAAGTTTGAACATATTCCGAGTTCCGACGTCGCATTGGTACGTGGTTCGTGAAACGTCGTGGAAAGGCCTTTTAGACGTACGTAAAAGGAGAAGTTCCTGGCGAAACGATTGTTCCAGCATGACCAGTAATGATTTCAACAAATTTTGAATTTATCAAAATATCATTTTCGATTTTGTGGTGACCCGGTTATTTTTGGCGTTTCATTTTCAACTATTTGTCATCCTCAAACACTCAAATTTTACCCACTTCTTGTTTTTGAGAACTGGCCATTTTAAAACTTATATCCTATTGTTTTTCATCACAGTCATTTTGGCAGGCATTTTTCTTATTTTTGTATGCCATTTACAAAAACGCTGCAAATTATTACACAAAGGTTTATTATTTACCTGTATAGATGCCCCTTCTGCGTCGATCACTGTTTTCTGTGGTCAATACCCTCGAGCACCCCACCCCCCTCCCACCACCCGGAAATCGAGTACTGGAGCCGGCCCTGGAATTGAAGTTTCCTACAAATGCGCAGTATTCAATAATTCAATCATTAATTATTTTGTAGTTATTCATGAAGCAACAGGCAAATAATGAACCGTTGTGTAATAATTTTCCTGTATATGTGCCCCTTCTTCATAGATAGTATACCTAATGAACCTTTGTGCAACAATTTACCTTTGAGTAATGATTTACTGTTAGGTATGTAATAATTTACCCGTGAATAATACCTTAGCGTTTGTTCGCGTTTCACCACCTATCGACACACTCCAAGAGAGCCATCATTTTGGTTTATTATTTTCAATAATGAACCATTGGAATCGAGCATGAAAAAAAAAATTCTTACCCCCCTCAAAATTTGATGGTTTACGTTTCAAGGTATGTAGAATCCAAAACTGCAATAAAAATATTTCTGTCTGTCCGCCGTACGCCGTACGCCGTACGGGCCACTTTTCTTAGTTACCATGAAAAAAAAATTGATGAAATTCGGGTTTTAGGTTCCGTTCGGCGTCTAGTTGGTCCTCGAAGCTCGACGTTACTGTGAGTCATCTCTAAGGGGTTCAAAATAGGGGTTGAAATTTTCAAAACGCCTATACCATTTTTTTTACGTGAATATTTTTACGGTTTTAAATAGTTCTTGAACTTGCGAGTTTTTTAAGACCATCCGGAGCGTCGTACGTCCAGCCGTTCGTTCTCAGTAAGGCCCCGAAGTTTGCACCGACAGGCATTTTCGACTCCAGTGTGAATGAAATTGTATACAATTCAAACCAAATCTCGTAACCAGAGGCGCGCCCACAATAGGAATTTGTGAATACGGCCAATCATTGGTAGGGATCACCTGATTATATTGGCGGAGTATGAAGTCGAGTTGGTTGTTCTGTGATATTATTTAATTTATTTGAAAAATGATGGCTCTTTTGGAGTTTGTTGGTAGGTAGTGAAACTTGAACAAACGTTGAAGTATTATTGATGGGTAAATTATTACTACGGTAAATCATTACTCAACGGTAAATTATTACACAACGGTTCATTATACCATCTACGTAGAAGGGGCTGGAGTTTGTTGGTAGGTACTTTTGCAACTTTTTTCACTCCTCATCAACAATTTCTTTTCAGAACTTCATTATGTGTGTTTCTTTTTGTTAGGTACTGTTTGTCATCGGCAGAATTATATTAGCAACATTTAACTCGTGATTTAGGTAGGTACCTAGTAACGAGTACGGGGTTAGGTACTAACCTACGGAGGGTCTGCGATCTACATAATATGCATAGAATAGTACATATTATATTATATAGACGGGTTATCTATACATAGAGCTGTGATCTGTAACAGGAGGGTATTCTATACAAAATAATAAACCGTTGTGCAGGGATTTGCAGCGTTTTTCAAATGAAATAAAATCACAGAACAACCAACTTCGTATATTATTCCGTGGATATAATCAGCTGCTCCTAGCAATGATAATCTCGGGCCAATCCCCGATTGCTAGCGCGTCCCTATTGATGATATTTGGGCTGTATGTATACATATTTATTCACCCTGCTGTTGAAAATGCCTGTCGGTGCAAACTTCTCTGGGCCTTACTGTGAACGAACGGCTGGACGTACGCTCCGGGTGGTCTTAAGAAACTCCCAATTTTGAGAACTACTTAAAACCGTAAAAAAAATTCGAGATTACGGCGTCCTGGAGATTTCAACCCCTATTTTTCACCCCTTAGGGATGGATGACGTTAGCGCCAAGCTTCGAGGGCCATCGAGACCCCAAACAGGACCTACACACCAAATTTCGTTAATTTTGGTTCATGGTAACTAAGAAAAGTGCGAAGTACGGCGGACGGACGGAAATTTTTTTTCGAGGAACCAAATTTCGTTAATTTTGGTTCATGGAAACTGCTGTGAATGGAATGGATGCATGGGATAGTTGAGGTTGTGATGGAGCGTGAGGTATTGAATGACGTGCTCGGAAGGTTTCCACCATACCGGTTACACCCGAAGGCTTCACCAGGCAGGTTCCACCACTCTACGAGATCTTTTCGGGGGAGAAGGAAGGTAGTGAGTGAGAGAAGTCATCGACTCGAAGTTAATACGTAGAGTTCAAGAAGCCTGGGCAGAAGCACGGGTTTTATAGGGCTTGTTCCACCCTCCTCCGGCCCTCCGACAGTCGTTAGGAACTGTTGGAGGGAGCCGGCTGAGAACGTTCCCCGTGTCACGTAGACTCCTTCCTTCTACTTGCTTTATTGAGTGTAATCTGATCGTACATGTTTGAGTGATATAGGTGGGTACCACGACAGTAACTAAGAAGAGTGCGAAGTACGGCGTATATCGGACAGACAGAAATTTTGTTATTGCATTTTCGAATTCCACGTACTTGAAACAATACCATCAAATTTTGAGGGTGGTTAAAAATGTTTTTTTCATGCTCGATTCCAACGGTTCATTATTGAAAATAATAAACCAATAACGCGTAATTCGTGGTTTTGTGGGCCAAAGTTGGTGAAAACCATCAGAAATAGCTATTTCAATTATTGCACGTGAAGGAAACAATAAATGAACAGCCAACATTTCTGTACGTATGTCATAGAATAATTAACCCTTGTGACAAGGACTTGGCAGCGTTTTTAGAACAGCCCCCGATAAAGAACGCTTACAGAATCGTTCACTGATATCAGTGCGAAATGAGAAACCGTATGGCAGAAGGACGAGAAGGGTCGTCTCATCCTTCCTTCAGATTGATAGAGAATCGGAGTCTTCAATAGGGTTACCACGCTCAAGCTCAAAGGGTTTATGAGGCCAGGAGGAAAGGGCTAAACTGAGGTTTGTTGCCATTTGTTCCCTTTGTTAGGAGAAGCTCGAGGGTGAATAGGGAACGAGAATGAAATTGAATTTCCAATTTCGAAGAAAAAGGGGGAAAAGCCTTTTGAATAGTTATAAGGTTAGGGGTATTCGCCCCAGCTTGACTCTTTCGGCCGCCCCAGCTAGAAAACAGTTGGGAGCTGCTGCCTTGCAGTAATTCCCAATCAATAGATCATGCGTAATTGCCTGGATTATTCATCACATTGCTATCCGTTCCACATCTGCTTTCGTGAACTTGAGTATTCTCTGTAGTTGGCAACGAATGCATGAGGCTTTCAGTCGAACTTCCACGTGTCGATCCATCAAGTTGAGTCGTATTGTAAGACGTTGGGAGCAAACTACACAGAGATAAAAGCTGTGGCGGGAACTGTCTTCGATCGTGTTTCGCCTAGTCCTAGGCTTTCGAACTAACCGTTTCTTTTGGTTTTTTTGAACACCCCCTCAACATTTCTTCTTTTACGTTTCGTTACGCTACAAATTATCACACAACGGTTTATTATTTACATATAAACCCCCTTCAGTGTAGATCACTATTTTCTGTGGTCAATACCTACCATCGTACCCCCCCCCCCCCCCCCCCCCCCCCCACCACCAAGGGAAGTCCAGAATCGAGTATTGGAGCCGGTTGGGGAATGGCGGTTAGGTACATAAATATTCGGTTGATTCTCAACTGTCATTTGCTGAAGACATTATTGCTAGGAATACCTGATCATAATCATGTATGGCTGTATGTAAGTCGATTTGGTTGTCTTTTGATATTATTTCATTTGAAGAATGATAGATCTTTTGGATTTTGTTGAAAGGTGCTTTTGCGACTTCAACAAATGTTGAAGTATTATTGGGTAAATTATTACACAACGGTTTATAACACTATCTACGCTGAAGAGGCATCTATACAGGTAGATTATTATACAATGGTTTATTATTTACCTTATGCTTCACGAATAACAACAAATGAATAATTAATGATTCCGGGGGCAGCACGGGGGTATTGACCACAGAAAACAGTGATCTACGCAGAAGGGGCATCTAGACAAGTAGATAATAAACCGTTGTATAATAATTTGCAGCGTTTTTCAGTTTCAAATTTTTTTAGACCATTCGTGACATTGTACTTCCACCCTCATCCACAGTTTGGCTTTGTTATTGTGAGTGCGAATGAAACGTTCCAGCCCACGTATCGTTGCTAGGGGGAAACATGAATATTATCACGCGTGGCTCTATGAAATCATGTTGGTTGTTCGTCTGAAGATTGATGATTTGAAGACAACAATGAGTTTATTGTTTTCTGCGCTGTTGTGACACTAATGAGAATTTTTTGTTGTTTCAGATCGACCCCAAAGTAGCTTTCCCTAGGCGTGCACATCCGAAAGTGAGTACCTAAGTTTGGTAATATAATTATTACCGAGGATCACAACTATATTTTTACAAGTTATATTCTTCGATCAAAATAAATGAAATCAAGAGAAAGTTTAGGTGTTCACATTGCCACTTTTCAGACTAACTTCAGTATTCTGTTCTAATGAATGTTCTATTTTGGTCGTCTTGATTACGGATCTGAGAATGATAATCAGCATGACCATGTGGTCATGCTGCATGGTTGAACCTTCATCACTCTGTCCAACGACCAAGGGCTAAGGAATCGGTCAGGGTCGGGATGAGGGCCCTTGGCCTCGGAAGTAGCAAGTTTCTCGGCAAAGTCTCCTCAGTCCCTTTTCTCTATTCGTTTTTCCCCTCCAGAGTCCAGGGAATGGCTATTTTCCTTGAAAAACCTCGAAGTACCCGACACTTTTTTGATAAGAGCTTGGAGGGTATTTCTGAGTTGGTGCTTCGTGTCTAAAACTCCTACATTCATATTAGTAGGAAGCACAGGTATCGGTTGCCAGCCTGCTGGCGTATGGTAGCCGCGGCTGGTTCAAGGGAAGCTAATTACACATATTACACGTATTGCAATGGGGAATGCCTGGTCCCTTCCACACTGAGGTTTCTATGTACAGATAATAATGATAGTTCTTCGACAATAAACCACTGTTTGAACAAAAGTTGGGGGGGAAAAGTTTAATGGTCGGCAAATTTACCTAATCTTAATGGACAACTTAATTGTTTAAATTTATAATTTTATAATTATGAGCCATAGTTCAGGCGTAGGTATTATTCTTGGAAATTCTGCTTATTATTTCATGCTGCATGATTAATATATGAGCGAATTTCTGAAGTTATTAACTTCTCAACGTGCCGCTCAATATGCAACATCATCAGACCTTTTTTATCCAGATTTTTGTCAGGTTACCAATTTTTTGTGGTTTTTACTAATTTTCTACCAATGGCAGCTGCCATTTTTGACCAACAGTAACTTAAATTCTGTATTATTAACGTTTGATATTTCAGAAATGCCCACCTCCGATCTCATATTTTCTTTAGGTATTAATTACAAACACTTGGGCGAAATTAGGAATTATCGGTATTTTGAGCAGGTGTGATGTGGGTACTTTAAATATTCCCTCACTAAGAAGATCGTCCTGGTATGGCGCTTGGTACTGTGCGTGCCCATGCCTCGGTGTGATGGAACTTCGTCTCCGATGACTGTTGGTAAAAAGGCCCCGATTCTGATCTTTCGACGGCTTTTATCACTTCTGTTGTTGGTGGGGATAATTTAGGTGAAGTTGGGTAAAGACGGGTGGCTTCAAGGGCCCAGCCGGGTTTTCTTTCTGATCCTGGCAGGAAATGCCGTCAACGGGAAATGTTAATTGTGGAGTTTCTCACGCTGGGTTCGTTTGTTCATTTTAAATGGATAGACGATGAAAAATATTGCTGAGATGTGGAAATGGGCCATTTCTATATTACGCAAGGCCTTGGAGCCCAACAAGGCGAGCAGCATCCAAGAGTCTCACCCTCCTCACTTATGCCATCATCCAAAACTTAGGTAAACCCCTTAAATTCGTGAGGAAACTGAGTGCAGAAAAGGGAGTGGAGGAGACTTGGCTGACGAAACTTGCTACTTCTGAGGCCGAGAACCCTCGTCCCATCCCTCGCCCTTGGCCCTTGGCCCTTAGTAGGCGGATAGAGCAATTGTTCCAGAAGGGATGGCTGACGAGGTTATCCTTAGCCCCCACCACTGCCACAGTCCCTCTAACCATCCGTGCCACCTACCCCGGTCTCGACCCCCAGCAAGGATCACCCCACACCACGTAATCTAATTAAGTCCTAATGGCTCTTCCAGTTTAATATGATTAGCGAAAGTCCGGATTTGTTATCAATTAATGGCTCATCACTTCGCCCATAAAGTCTTCACTGTATTAATCGTGGTCTCACCACAAGGTCTAACCTCCTAACTGCCCCTCCTTGGCTTACTTCAAATGCGACCCAATATGTGAGTTCTCTGATAATATTATACGAGGGAGATTTTGAGGTCGAACTCCCTGGAGCAGCGGCGGATGCAGCACGATATTGTTACGTTAGTAAAGGTCCTGAATCCCGAGTATGATTAACCCAATCTTCTGGCTCATATAAACATCAGGGTCCCGTCGAGGCTCACGAAGAATAATTCCCCCCCATTTATCCCCCCTGAATTCCACAGGACTAGCTGTGGAAGAAATTCAGGTATTTTCCGCATGGAGAAGGTGGCGATTTTTTTTAAACGTCTTTATTGTCATAATAATTTGCAATAATATACAGTGTAATATTACATCAAGTGTCATTTGCTTATTGTTGCTAAGTACATGAACGATACACATAATAAAGGTGATGTACATCATGAAAGAAAAAAACACAACTTTCGGTGAAAATTTATTTCCCATGTGAGCTACAGAAGCTCGTTTTGGGAAATGAGTCATCAGGTTCATACCATAATTCTACATATGAACTGGTAAATAAAATTTAAAATGTCCTCTTTATACATTAATTTTTAGATATTATTAATTATGCTATATAGATATTTAGATATTTTTAAACCGAGGTATTCTAAATATGGTAGATGTTACATATCCTAAATATATTAGCCAGATAGTTCTGTTAATGAATTTAAAATGTCCTCTTTAAAGCTTTAAATATTTTTTAAGTAGATATTCGATAAAAAATGAAATATTCTCTCCCTTTTTCCCAATATAATTTGTTTTTGTATCTCGTGTCAGCTTGTTGAAAGCATTTATTGCTCTGTATAATAATGGGCTAGGGTATAGTATAATTTACTCACATTTACATTTATAATTTACTATAATAATTAGTTCTCATCATTTGACTATGTGGAGTTCGACTCACCTGGTATTATTATGAACACCTGGTATGGTAACGTGAAGAATCTGATTGGCATCGTCATGCTACCTATATAACTAGCTACCTAAATGAGTCCAGTGCGTGTCCATTATCCCCTGTGATTTCTATTCCTTCGCATTATATTTCTTCAATTCAGTCTTGACAGATATCATTTTATTTTGTATCCATGTAGAGGGATATCAATCTCGTCAATATTTCAAAAATATGTTTACATATAAACAACTTAAATCCTGGTAAAATCCCAATAGGTAGATACACAAATAAAGCATATAATATTATAGATGTTTCCAAGATAACCGGTTACAGCACTTTCCGTTCCTAACGATTATTCTTTCTTGTTGCGTATGCAATACACTACTACAATCAGACCTCAGCATGACCAAGCGTTCGTTTTCAGTGAGGCTGTGTAGTTTGACCCGAAGAAACATCGTCAACCTCTGCATGATCGGGTTGGTTCTGAATAACGCAACAGGAATAAATAACCTGTTATTTGAAAATAACTGTCACGGTAATAACTTGTGTAAGGTGTATGCCCCTAGAGGAAAAGTCTCTGCTACCAGGAAGATTTTTGGTGGGAAACCTTATCACAAAACCAGACAATTCCTGGGAATTGTCGTAGGTATAGGGAGTGTTCTTTGGCACTTCGCAAAATGAATAAAACGAAAAATAAAAGTATTTTTGATCAAATTTATATTGTAGTTCTTCTACCTAACCAAAAATAATCGGGAGACCTCTTTGAAAAATGAAAATGAAAACTGGAAACGACTCACCACCTTTGACCGCTAGGGGGAAGAAAGTAAATATTGGTTTTCATTTTGGGGGAAAAACGGACCGGCTCACATGTCGGATCGGACTCCAGGGCACAATCACGGTGAAGGTATCGAACAGACTGCCTCCGCCCTGGAGTTCCACCAAGTACATAGGGCCGGACTCTGAAGCTAAATAAATAAACAAAGGCTATAAATGCTCGCACCTCCCTATACGGGCGATTTGAAGGCTGACACTTATCACAAAAACCATGTTCGTTCCTCTTAGAATCAGTATCATCTGCTTGAACTTCAAATATGATGTGTATAATACGTGCATTGGGACTTCAAACGCATTTACCTCAAACTTGAAAAAGTTCCTCCTCCTTCAGAATGACTATATAAGCGAATTTTCGGAGTCTCATCCTGTGTAAAATATTGGAGTGATTGTACAAGAATGCATTCTTGTTACCTGAAATTCGCAATTCCGGCATCTTCACTATTTTCATACTGAGAACAAAGTTGTCCTTCATCATTTCCACTCCATTTCACATCCGCCTGCATCACTTTTACACCATTTTCACTAGCCTTCCATACTTCTCACAGTCAAAACCAGCGACAAATATCCTGTCGATCTGTTGTCAACAAACCCATTCCACCCGTTCCTGTCAGCTGATTTACGGCCGATATTAGCAGGGGGGCCAACCTGTGGATGCTGCAATTACTGTTAAACCATGCGTGACGTATTACTTAGATAGTTTCTTTCGCTCTTCTTGGGCTTTTGTTCATTATCCAACTATACTGAAAATTATGTTATATTTTTATGTATTTGTTAAAATTAAGTTTAGTGTATTACAAGTGAAAAACGCTGCAAATCCCTGCACAACGGTTTATTATTTTGTATAGAATACCCTTCTGTTACAGATCACAGCTCTATGTATAGATAACCCGTCTATATAATATAATATGTACTATTCTATGCATAATTATGTAGATCGCAGACCCTCCGTAGGTTAGTACCTAACCCCGTACTCGTTACTAGGTACCTACCTAAATCACGAGTTAAAAAAATGTTGCTAAAATAATTCTGCCGATGACAAACAATACCTAACAAAAAGAAACACACATAATGAAGTTCTGAAAAGAAATTGTTGATGAGGAGTGAAAATACAGATCACAGCTCTATGTATAGATAATAGTAGTATCGGAATACCAATCCTGGCTCACCGACTTCAATCTCTGTTAAAAATGCTTCTGACTTCAATCTCTGTTACAACTGCTTTTGTGCTAAACCCTGTTAAAATGCTTTTCTGTTAAACCCCTGATAAAACTTTTCAACACAAAACATCAGAACACATTTTTCAACACAAAACATCAGAACCAGTGACTTTTTCATTTAGCGACTTAAATTCCTGGTAAAAATTTTCTAACACAAAACATCAAAACCAGTGACTTTTTCATTTGGGGAGGGGTAGTTAAAAGAATGTATTCTATAATAAATAAAGGATATGGTTTTATGCGACGAGGCATTAGATATATGTGATGAACATGGAGGTTTATGGGAGTTTGTAAAGACACCTGAATTTCGATTTTATGATAGAAACTGTGACGCACTAGACGAGATTCAACGTGTATTGAGGGAGTATAGATTTTCTAAACGGTTGTTAAAAGAACGTTTATTGGGTGTCGATGGTAAACCACCGCTCCGTACAAAGGAGGATGTAAAGGTAATGCTTAAAGAAACAAAGATTAAGGTTCCTAAAAATGCTTCTGAATATCAACTTAGAAAATTGCTTTATAATGAGAGTAAAGCCAAACTGAAGAAGGATTTTGAGTTTCAGTTTCGATACTGTTGCTAAAAGCTCAGGATGTTTGGAATATGAAGGAGATTTTATTTTCAATGTGTTTTAATGAGGAATCCTCATTAAAACGAACAATTAGATCAAGGTAATTTTATATCGACAATATTACTATCGTCCACAATTATATTTTTAGTAGGGATCATGTTTAAAAAAATCTTTACGTTCAACTCTTGTAGAAATTTCTTATCTCGTTTATTACGAATAACGTAATTCTCCAACATTGTTTCGTCGATTTTCCTTTTACTTTTCCTTTTACATTTCACGTCTTTTACCGGTTCTTCAGGCATTGTTTTTTTAATGGTATTTACGAATTTTTCAACCCCTACATTTTTCAACTGTGTTTTAAAATTTAAAATTTTATCAGCGGAGATTTCTCCGTATAACAGTTGTTCTATAAACCTGTACACTTTCATATCTTTATTTCTATCGATATATGCGAAACATTCAATGAATTCGATATGCTTAAGTGAAAATTGTAAATATGGATGAGACATTTTTATTGAAGAGATCCTTTTTTCATTTCTTTCTCGTTTTGTGTTTTCGTAAGTTCCTTCAAATGATCTACGAACTTTTCTTTTTCTATTCCAATTGTATGATGTCCCCAAGCAAGAGTATCCATACCATTTTCTAGAATATACCTTTTATCATCGTAGGCACTGAGCGCTTTCTTGTTCTGTTCAATAGTATAAATATCATGCTTGTTTGATCTAAACATCATTTGCGTTTTGTAGATCGGTTTCTTAGTTAACAGGCATTCTTTGAAATCATTGAATTTAATGTCCTGTTCAACTACGTTTTTCTTTATCCCTTTCGCTTTCTTTGTTTCTTTTTGATTCTCGAACGTTTTGTGTGCGTAAAGTTTCGATCTTAGTCCAACAAATTCCTCCATTACTTTTCCGCTCATTTCATCTTTGAATTTTCCAAGTACTTTCTTGTTCACCTGTGGAATTCCATACACATTTTCTTTCGGATAATCGGATGTATCAAATTGATCGAGAATGATGTTTTTAATGTCTGCGTAAACATCCACAATCCTCATGTCCATGGGAAAGTATGCAGCAATTCTGTAAGAATCGTCTTTTAAATGCTCGAGATCGAATTTCAAACTATTCGGATTAACTTTCTGTATATCTTTTTGTATTTCTTTCACTTGAGCTTCAGAATACTTTTTCATAGTGTCTTTTTTCACTAACAAACTACTTTGAAAACTGGATAAAATACTAATCAACTTGGCTTTGAATGAACTCACATTGAACGTTCCATCGATTTTATATATTAGATCGTAAATTCCATCAGGAAAAGCAAATCTGTAAGCGAACTCGAAGTTTTTTATCTCAAACGTTTTCCTAGTTGTAAACAACAAAGCCGACATGCCCAACTGATACTCTTTATTCG
>CATPAC010000274.1:0-16510 GCA_954871275.1 Leptopterna dolabrata | reverse complement strand
GGATTTCGCGACCTCTCATTTATTGAACTAATGAACAAAACTTGGGGAATAAAGGAGTGCTGTCCTGGGCACTTACCCATCCGGTACTTGGGGCGGTGTTCATAGTCCTCACTTTATTAAAAGTAAATGCTTAAGTGAACAAATAAGGAAGCAACGTCCACTTGGGCTATTCATAGTCAGTGATAAAGCAAATGCTTAAGTCGTCCTTCCGCATCCGCTTCCGCGTCGCATTTCCTTTATTCCTTTTCATAGAAAATAAGTAAAGAATAATCTTTACTTTCGGGCCTAAATAAGTGGAAAAAACAGAGGCACGTCGAAAGGTACCTCATTTCCTTATTGATCGTTTGCACTGTTCTCTTTTCATTCATGTCATCTTTTCAGTGTCATCATTCTCGGCATTCTTGTTTCTTTTCCCAGTTATTCGGGTTTTTCTTATTGTTTTGGTAAGATGGATTAGGAAATTTGTTTAACATCGATGAGTGTGATGGCGAGTTCGATGTAACGGAGAGCACGCGGGTGATGCGTACCGGAAAATGAAGCCGGTAAGGTCTAAAAAATTCGTTCTTTCGCACACAGGCTCCATTTGGGCCCTATTTGTGTCCCGAAACTTTGCAATTGGAATATACCAAAGGGTGTTATGTGCGAAAATGTGTATGAAAATAGGTATTTTTTGTGTTTTAGTAACATGAGCTTTTCGGGTATCGGTTTCCATGTTTTTGTGGGACGAGAAGACGAATATGGAGTCGATTTTGACCAAAGAATGGAAAATTGAGGTTCTACCAAAGGTTCTGCTCCCAAAATTGATTTTTTATGAGCCAAAAACCTGGGAAACTGTCTGAAATCACCTTCAATTGGTATAAAAACGCTAGAAAAAGTGTCAACAGATGAAGAAAGACAAATGGCACTAACAAAATATCAAAGATGATTTGAAAAAAAGGAGCGTACAATCGAAAATAGCTATCACAGTTATTTCACAAAGAAACAATAAATGAACAGCGAACATTTCTGTAAGTGTGTCCAGTAGAATAATCCTAACGTGAGCCGGGGGTTTGCCATCGATTTTGATAGTTCCTAAAAATTGTTCCAAAAGTCTCCAATTTGTTCATTATTGACTAACTTAATGACTTTACCTACCAATAAGATTCTACCTGACAGAACCAATTATTTCCTTTTTCGAAGACCAGTAGGTACATCTCATGGCCATGTTGGTAGTTAATTCCACTGAAAAAGCAAACCAAGGAACTGCAGTAAAAAGGTAATTTATATTTAAAAGGATAAGTAAAAAAGTTAAAGAGGGAGTAAAAACAAAAGGGAAGGAGTGAACAGAAGGGAGGAGTAATAGAGAAGGGAAAGGGAGAAGTAAACGCACGTCAGCACACCTAAACGGGAGCACCAAGTGTATAATAGAAAAGTTTTCAAAATAAAACAAAGGTCGCTCGCTCCACTGTTTACTTGACCTGACACAGGGAACACATCGGCGTACAAAACAACCGAAAACCAACAGAATGGCATGGCTAATAGCCGAGGACATATAACCAAACAAAAACACACACCCTGCCAGAACTGCCTGAGCTCAAGCCTGAGAGTTGGGACAAATTTTGATTTTTCTCAATTTTATAAAGTAAAAGAAAAAACGCTGCAAATCCCTGCACAACGGTTTATTATTTTGTACAGAATACCCTCCTGTTATAGATCACAGCTCTCTGTATAGATCTACATAACATAACTAGCTTCTATATAACATAAATATGTACTATTCTACACCCTCCATAGGTTAGTACCTAACCCCGTACTCGTTACTAGGTACCTACCTAAACCGTTGTGTAATAATTTACCTGTATAGGTTCCCCTTCTACGGAGATAGAATAATGAACCGTTGTGTAATAATTTGCCCATCAATAATACGTCAACGGTTGTTCAAGTTGCAAAAGTACCTATCAACAAAATCCAGCCCCTTCTTGGTAGATGAGCCGTTGTGTAATAATTTTCCGTTGTGTAATAATTTACCTTTGTGTAATGATTTACCGTTGTGTAATAATTTGCCATTGTGTAATAATTTGCCACTGTGTAATAATTTGCCCATCAATAGTACTTCAACTGTTGTTCAAGTTGCAAAAGTACCTATCAACAAAATCCAGCCCCTTCTGGGTATATGAGCCGTTGTGTAATAATTTACCGTTGTGTAATAATTTACCGTGGTGTCATAATTTACCGTTGTGTAATAATTCAACGTTGTGTAATAATTTACCATTGTTTAATAATTTACCCATCAATAATACTTTAACGTTTGTTCAAGTTTCAGAAGTACCTACCAACAAAATCCAGTAGTCCATCACTTGTCAAATGAAATAATATCGCAGAACAAACAACTCGACTTCATGCAGCCAGCCATCGTTGATTATAATCAGATGCTCCGTAGTGATGATATCCGGGCCTGAGTTATACCGTTTGATTCACGATCGTGTTGACGAAGCTTTTTGGTGCACATGAACGGCTGGACGTACAATGCTCCGGGTGGCCTCAAAAAATTGTTTAGCTCAAGACAAATTTAATAACGTAAAAAAACAATACCCTTCAAGCGAAAGTTTTCGAAATACGGCGTTCTGAAAATTTCAACCCCTATTTTGAACCCCTTAGAGATGACTGACAGTAACGTCGAGCTTCGAGGACCAACTAGACCCCGAACGGAACCTATAACCCGAATTTCATCAATTTTGTTTCATGGTAACTAAGAAAAGTGGCCCGTACGGCGTACGGCGGACAGACAGAAATATTTTTATTGCAGTTTTGGATTCTACATACCTTGAAACGTAAACCATCAAATTTTGAGGGGGGGGGGGGGGGGTAAGAATTTTTTTTTTTTCATGCTCGATTCCAATGGTTCATTATTGAAAATAATAAACCAAAATTCTGTCCGCCGTACGCCGTACTGGCCACTTTTCTTTGTTACCATGAAACAAAATTGGTGAAATTCGGGTTATAGGTTCCGATCGGGGTCTAGTTGGTCGTTGAAGCTCGAAGTTACTGTCAGTCATCTCTAAGGGGTTCAAAATAAGGGTTGGAATTTAAAGAACGCCGTAGCTCGAAAACGTCCGATAGAAGGGTATTGTTTTTTTTACGTTATTAAATTTGTCTTGAGCTAAACGATTTTTTGAGACCACCCGGATCATTGTACGACCAGCCGTTCGTGTGCACCAAAAAACTTCGTCAACACGATCGTGAATCAAACTGTATAAATCCAGCCCAGATAATCATGACTACGGAGCACCTGATTATAATCAAGGATGGCTGTATGAAGTCGAGTTGGTTGTTCTGCGATATTATTTCATTTGATAAGTGATGGGCTATTGGATTTAGTACGGGGTTAGGTGCTAACCTACGGAGGGTCTGCGATCCACATAATATGTATAGAATAGTACATATTATATTATATAGACGGGTTATCTATACAGAGAGCTCTGATCTGTAACAAAAGGGTATTCTGTACAAAATAATAAACCGTTGTGCAGGGATTTGCAGCGTTTTTTTGTTCGATGCAGAAAACTGTCTAGGTGTGTCTTACGTCGCCGGACTTTCTCGAAATGTACGCTAGAAGGGGGAAAGTGGGAGTTGATGCTGAAAAACCGTGGGGTTTTTCGGCTAAATTTCAACTGATTTGTGAGATCCTTTTTTTGTTCGATGCAGAATTTAGTCTAGTTGTGCACAACGTCGCCGGAATTTCGCCATTTATTTCTGGGGGGGGGGGGGGGGGCATGATTTTCTGCAAATCTTTCTCAATCGATTTGTGTGGTGTTTATTAGTTTAATTCAGAAATCGTTCTGGTTGTTCACTGCAATGAGTGATTGATCTATACACCATCATAACCTATTCCTTTCCCCCACATCTTGAAATTGTCTTTCAACTCTGTTGGGACGGTACTTTTTCCAGTGGGGGGGGGGGGGGGGAAGCTGCCCGCCAAACAGCGTTGAAAGAATTGTCAAGGTTTGAGGGACGTGACGGGTTTCTACATGCACATCCAAGAGCGAGACGTGCGAAGCACCGAGCACGCTACTTTGGCGGGTAAAATGGATATCATATATTTTGAGGCAGAGGATGTTCTCTTGGTGGGTAAATTTTTACAACAGGGTTATTTGGGGGGGGGGGGGGGGGGATTCATGACAAATAATCAGTACTCAAGGCCGATAGTTTGTGGTAGGTATATTTTGTCCATACGAAGTATGTAGCGCCTACTACACCTACACGTACGTAGCACCTATTTGGAATCCAGTGGGATTTTTTCCACTCGAGTCGCACTCCAAGCCGTTACACAGCAGCCAACGGCCATACCACGTAGAATACACCGGTTCTCGTCTGATCACCGATGTTAAGATCCGTCGGGCGTGGTTAGTACTTGGATGGGTGACCGCCTGGGAACACCGCGTGCTGTTGGCATGTTTTTTAATCGAAATTTTCAGGATCTGATCGTTCTACAACATATTTATCAGATGGTTGGATTTACCGTAATAGCGGGCGAGAGTTAGACCAGTGGGTTATAATAATATATAATGTTTCCAGTTTTTGGCCTCTGTCATTTAGGTACTGTCTACATGGGAAGCAGGAAATCGGAAGATGACGATATCACGAGTTACTTGAATCCTCTCAGCTAGTTCATGTATCCTACTGACTAGTACGTCTTAGCTACTTTGTACTGAATCATGAGAGAATTTGTTAGCAAAAAGACAAATTTATGTTTCTATAATAGGTTCATCTTCAAGGTTAATATTTTTAAAATAATCCGGTGTCCCCCGGGACCGCACCACGGGTTGAGCCTGGGGGTCTACGGGTCCTAAATCTGGTCCTGGTCACCAACAATATTCGGCAAATTCATCTGAACTGTTGCAGATGGTGACTTGAGACTGACACAGAACAATTTTTGAATACCTTCATGTTTTCTCTAGAAAGGTCAAACATTGATTTTTCTCTTCTTTAAAGTGGGATAAATTCAGTACGCAACCCCGAAACTTCGCTCGTAACGATGATTAATGCATAACTGGTGTGAGTGCGTGTACTACTGCACTGAAAAATTTTTTACTGCGAGTTGCTCGCGGTAGGGTAAAACTCGCGGAAAAATCGATGAAAATGGCGTCGAAAAAACCGCCATCAAGCAGGCAAACTCGCGGTCAGAAAAACTCGCGGTTAACATAGAGCAACTCGTAGTTATTTGCGCGAGTTTGCTTCCATAACCGCGAGCCTGATCCGTGCTCGCGGACATGACCGCGAGTCAGACGGGCTGACCGCGAGCAGTAGGTGTGTGTGCGCGAGCAGACGTGCCAACTTGCGGTCATGTGCGAGTGGACAAATGCCCACTCCCGGTCAAGTGCGAGTGGACGTTTAAGTGCTCGCGGTCATGACCGCGAGTCAAGCTTGTTGACCGCGAGGAAAAGGCGTGTTTGCGCGAGCAGCCGTGCCCACTCGCGGTTAACATAGAGCACAGGTCTCATGCTCGCACATATCCGAGAGTTTATGCTCGCGGTAATGTTCGAGTTTTTTCAAAATGCTCGTGCACATGTGCGAGCATGCTCGTTGTTTTCAACTTGAGTTGGAGGGGGGATCATGCTCGCGGTCATGACATAGAGCACAGGTCTCATGCTCGCACATATCCGAGAGTTTATGCTCGCGGTAATGTTCGAGTTTTTTCAAAATGCTCGTGCACATGTGCGAGCATGCTCGTTGTTTTCAACTTGAGTTGGAGGGGGGATCATGCTCGCGGTCATGACATAGAGCACAGGTCTCATGCTCGCACATATCCGAGAGTTTATGCTCGCGGTAATGTTCGAGTTTTTTCGAAATGCTCGTGCACATGTACGAGCATGCTCGTTGTTTTCAACTTGAGTTGGAGGGGGGATCATGCTCGCGGTCATGACATAGAGCACAGGTCTCATGCTCGCACATATCCGAGAGTTTATGCTCGCGGTAATGTTCGAGTTTTTTCGAAATGCTCGTGCACATGTACGAGCATGCTCGTTGTTTTCAACTTGAGTTGGAGGGGGGATCATGCTCGCGGTCATGACATAGAGCACAGGTCTCATGCTCGCACATATCCGAGAGTTTATGCTCGCGGTAATGTTCGAGTTTTTTCAAAATGCTCGTGCACATGTGCGAACATGCTCGTTGTTTTCAACTTGAGTTGGAGGGGGGATCATGCTCGCGGTCATGACATAGAGCACAGGTCTCATGCTCGCACATATCCGAGAGTTTATGCTCGCGGTAATGTTCGAGTTTTTTCAAAATGCTCGTGCACATGTGCGAGCATGCTCGTTGTTTTCAACTTGAGTTGGAGGGGGGATCATGCTCGCGGTCATGACATAGAGCACAGGTCTCATGCTCGCACATATCCGAGAGTTTATGCTCGCGGTAATGTTCGAGTTTTTTCGAAATGCTCGTGCACATGTACGAGCATGCTCGTTGTTTTCAACTTGAGTTGGAGGGGGGATCATGCTCGCGGTCATGACATAGAGCACAGGTCTCATGCTCGCACATATCCGAGAGTTTATGCTCGCGGTAATGTTCGAGTTTTTTCAAAATGCTCGTGCACATGTACGAGCATGCTCGTTGTTTTCAACTTGAGTTGGAGGGGGGATCATGCTCGCGGTCATGACATAGAGCACAGGTCTCATGCTCGCACATATCCGAGAGTTTATGCTCGCGGTAATGTTCGAGTTTTTTCGAAATGCTTGTGCACATGTGCGAACATGCTCGTTGTTTTCAACTTGAGTTGGAGGGGGGATCATGCTCGCGGTCATGACATAGAGCACAGGTCTCATGCTCGCACATATCCGAGAGTTTATGCTCGCGGTAATGTTCGAGTTTTTTCGAAATGCTCGTGCACATGTGCGAACATGCTCGTTGTTTTCAACTTGAGTTGGAGGGGGGATCATGCTCGCGGTCATGACATAGAGCACAGGTCTCATGCTCGCACATATCCGAGAGTTTATGCTCGCGGTAATGTTCGAGTTTTTTCAAAATGCTCGTGCACATGTGCGAGCATGCTCGTTGTTTTCAACTTGAGTTGGAGGGGGGATCATGCTCGCGGTCATGACATAGAGCACAGGTCTCATGCTCGCACATATCCGAGAGTTTATGCTCGCGGTAATGTTCGAGTTTTTTCGAAATGCTCGTGCACATGTGCGAGCAGGCTTGTTGTTTGAATTTGTTTCAAATTTTCATGAAATGTGTCAGAATGTTGCGTTTAGTAAGTTATTTCAGTTAATTTCATTTAAAAACGATTACACAAAAGGGATAGAACAAACTCTCTACTCGACCAGATTTGGTCTAAAATCAAGTTCAACAAAATTGTTGTACAGATAAAAAGTCATCGTTTGTGACTTCCCTGCAAATGAATTGAATGTAACGTACAAATGGTTGTATGTATACGAAATCATTCGCATTGGGCCGACGCACAGTGGTGGAAAACGTTCATTTTTGTTCAAAAACCTATAAATACAGCAACCTGCCATCACTTCGTCATAAAACCACTTGAACCAGTTGAGAAGAGTTTAAAGATGAACGATCACATCAAAATACAAGTTTTCTGAATATTTTATTTTAGTAGCTTGAATAAAATAAATGTAATGAAATTTCTGTGATATGATTCATTAAATTTGAAAGGACCGGTAAAGGTTCGATCTGAGTTGAAATTTCCTATTGATATTCCTAAAAGAGGCTCTTCCACTTAAATTCAACGCACCCTAACGATCCTGTACAAGTTTTCAGATAATTACCCTAATAATAATAATTTGATAATTCTACCCTAAATTGCAGTTCATTCAGATGGAGAAGACTTATTTTTTCAATAGTTTCGACCCAACCTGGTGTACTATAATTTACTACACTACTTTACTTTCTATATTTTTTTTTTTTTCTACGAGTAGGGTTTCACCACCTCAGTTGATATCGGGTGTGGAATTTTTAGTTAGGTCCTACTCATAACAAACAGGGAAAGAAGCTGTTACCAGTAACCACTGGACTATCCACTTTCTAGCGTAATTTTTTCGCACACTCAAGAGGCATGAATGTTTAAATTTGATTGTGCGGTACAGAATACCTACTACTAGCGCCCACCTTCGTGATGATCCACATAGCGCCCAGTAATGGGTTATTATTACTATACACTACTCTACACCTTCTTTAAGTGATTTTAATGACAACAAACTCTTTGTTACCTATTTCATTAATTTACAATAATAAATTTGACGCCTCAGGCTCTAATGGAAGATTTGTTTTTCTTGTATTGTGGTCTGAGATGCGTACTGAAAGGGTCGGAAGATATCATCATTGAATGAAAAACATCTTCATTAGCACCTTGTCGACTAATAAGGAACGAAATGTTTTTTCTCAAGTTGTTTGGATTTGAAGACTACCAAATGAACTAACGATTTTCGATTGATATAGGTACGCCTACGATTTGATATACGCATGTGTGAACCGATTTTCGTTTCCACATTGAATGTGCGCAACTTGTAATCAATGAAATACGACACAATGTTTCGCAACAAGGAATCACGCCTCTCCTTAAGTCATTAACTTTCATGGAAATGAATCACGACAATCGGCAATGCATGAATCAATTGACAAATGGAAACAGTTATCAGCTATTTGACCGTATGCGATCAAGAAGTAGGATGAATGCAATGTTTTCTGCGAATCGGGCTACAGCGAAAACTGAAACAGCCGTTACAACAGTGCAATTTGTCCCACACCTATGGCTATTGTTGTGCAGGATGCTTGAAATAATAAAGAAGCTGTTTGTTTTGCTATAATTGCAGATACGAGCAACGTAATACGTTTTTTCCGAAGAAAATGTGATGTATTCCGCCAACACGTGGTGCGTTCCTTAGGCCATTTCTCCATTTCGGAATTATTACGGTGTTTACCGTCAACTTTCTATATCAACAATTCTTCGCCCACCTCTACATTATAACTTATTTGAAAAACAAGGCAAAAAGTGGAAATTTAATGGTAATTTGTCTATAAAACCATCGTTATCAGCTTTAACCTGTACTTCGGATAAGAACGTGCTCGCGGTCTTCCTAGAGCACACCTCACTGCTCGCGGTCCTAACTCTCGGTCTTCCTCGAACTGTTCCGGTGGGGGGGATAAGTCTATATAACGGGACGGCCCGTTTCGGTCGCCATCATTGCATTTCACAACGTTCATGTGCACTGCGCCTCTCATATATACATTTTTCAAAGTTTAACGTTATCAAAGTTTAAAGTTTTATTTTTCAAAGTTATTCTTTTGTGTATTATTGGTTCCCAACTACTGCTTGCATCACCTGGCGAGAGCTCACTGCAGGTAAGGTGTTCACTTTGTGCATGATTCCTTGTTCAAGTAGTATACTGCGTTTTCCGTTTCGCACAAATTTCTTGCCATGGATCAACTGGAGTGCTTTTTTTGCCCGTTAACATTCAGCTTATCAGTGCATGTAGTAGAGCACTCAAAATGAGCGCAACAGTGGCTGCATTACTGGTTTCGTGAGGGTTGAGCACAGAAGCTGTTGAAAAAGTGATTTGTAAGTCATTTCGTTTTACACTTGCTATTTTTTAGTTTACATCAACTGAATTTAACCTAGCATGCTATTGCCTTCTTTTGCCTTACATTAAATTAAATGCACATACCCCACCCCTCTCTCTCATGTTGCATAATAATTTCTATTTCGTCTCATTTCAATTCATTTTCTGGAAAATTATGTTGAACGTTGTTTGATTCAGTAAGCGTTTTGCACGATCAATTCCCCTCATTGTTCTAATATTCTTGTCGGAGGTGGACGTTATTGATAGTGTTATCTGTTGTCCGCAGGTGTACATCAAAATTCCAGGAGTCGGGCAAACCAAGCGATCGAGGGCTCACGGTTTGTTGTGGAATAAATACGTGTACTACAGATCTAAAAACCGATCCGACAGCTTGGAGGAGGGTAGTTCACAAAGGAAAAGGAAATCGCAACCGCCGGTAGAGAAGAGTACCTCAACTACGCAATTGCAACGCGCTAAAAATTTGAAAGGTGTGTTAAAGCATTTAAATTGCATTTATGCAAACTTAAAATCATTTGGGCAGGGGGGGAGGTGAAGTTAATTTGGTTCACTGTTATTTGCAGAAGAAGTAGAACAATTAGTCGAATTGGAGGACGTACAAACAATCCGTGGCGCCAACCACCTCCAACCTCTCGACTCCTTGGTATTGGCCGCCTGGCGCGCTACATTTCAATCAAGAACTGCTCTCCTGTCGAAGGGGATCAAATTGAAGGAGTACCTCTCCCTCTTTCCACATTTTAAAAACCCGGCTACTGGACCTACTTTGGTAAAGCTTGTTAATGCGCTTGCATGTATACTAACAATGATCTCATAAATTCCTAATTGAATAGTTTATTTCAGAAACCACCAAGTGCGCTTTTTTTGTCGCTTAGGTGGTTTCTGAAATAAACGATTCAATTAGGCAATGGATTCTAAATTTTTCATTTCACGTTGCAGATTGAATTGGACTTTAAATTCCTGCACCCCACTGTACCGGAAAATGCGCTGATAAGTGGCCTGCGGAAGTTCAGATCGCCAATTTTGGAAACAGCGAGGGTGGTGCTTTTGACACGAAACACATCGGAAGTCATAAGGACTAAATTGCAACAGCTCGTCAACGAGTACGACAGAAGTGGTAAGCAATACAACATTTCACCATTTCTTGCCCTCCAATTTGAGTAGTGGCGCAAAAACTTATGTCTGTTGTTTTGGTTACAGGTGACATCAACCGACAGTGTGCGTTGGCATTGCTCATTCTGCCTTTCATAGTCAAGGCGGGCAGGAATGGGGGCAAATATCAAAGGTGAAATGAAATGAAATTTGGTTTATTCCTTCATACAATACAATATGATTATAAATTGAAATTGTGTTTTACACTTTTCCATCTTCTATTCTGGGTATTGCCGAATATTATTTGTTCTTGCAATTTTTAATTTGGAACATTTTCACTGTTGAATCTCGTAAAATCAAATATTTTTTTCTTGCAAAAGGTTTATTTTTTTATTTATTCATTTTTTTTAAATCACTTTTATTGTATATAAGTACAGTTTTCTTAGAACATTAATTTTTAATTTTGCATTTCATAAATATTCTTCTACATGAAAGTTCTTACAATATGGAATTTGGAACATGTTCGCGGTTGAATTTTGTAAGATGAAATATTTTTTCTTGCAATATAACTTTAGAATGTTGAATTTAATAAATTGAAATATGACAGTAACTTCTTCTTTTCTCTTTGGTTCGCAGGTACCTTTGGGTGGAGTGGTGCGCCATGGCTACATGCTGCATTGTCACAAACCAATTTGACACAATTTGTGGCTAGCAGAATTTAGCGCATGCGCGTCACTCCTTCAGCACACTCGACGCCAACCGCCAGTTTCCTCGTGGATTTCCAAGAGCAAATTAGGAGTGCTCGTGGTTTGCAGGTGCCACAAACAACCGCGAGCAGATGCAAATAACCGCGAGCTGACTTACCTTTGCTCGCTGTAAAAAGCGAGCATAGTAAATGCAGCTCTAGGTTATTTGCATCCGCTCGCGGTTGTTTGTGGCTGCTGCGAACTGCGAGCACTCCTAATTTGCTGTCGGACATCCGCGAGGAAACTCGCGGTTGACCGCGAGTGCGCTCGCAGAGGTACTACCAGTAGACCGCGAGCTTGCTCGCTTAGGACTACGAGCAGGTGTAGGTAGACCACTTAGGACAACGCTTAGGACTCGCTTAGGACTCGCTTAGGACAACTTAGGACTCGCTTAGGACAACGAGCAGGTGTGGGTAGACCGCGAGCTTGCTCGCTTAGGACTACGAGCAGGTGGAGGTAGACCGCGAGCTTGCTCGCTCAGGACTACGAGCAGGTGGAGGTAGACCGCGAGCATGCTCGCTCAGGACTACGAGCAGGTGGAGGTAGACCGCGAGCTTGCTCGCTCAGGACTACGAGCAGGTGGAGGTAGACCGCGAGCATGCTCGCTTAGGACTACGAGCAGGTGGAGGTAGACCGCGAGCTTGCTCGCTTAGGACTACGAGCAGGTGGAGGTATACCGCGAGCTTGCTCGCTCAGGACTACGAGCAGGTGTAGGTAGACCGCGAACTTGCTCGCTTAGGACTACGAGCAGGTGGAGGTAGACCGCGAGCATGGTCGCTCAGGACTACGAGCAGGTGGAGGTAGACCGCGAGCTTGCTCGCTTAGGACTACGAGCAGGTGGAGGTAGACCGCGAGCTTGCTCGCTTAGGACTACGAGCAGGTGGAGGTAGACCGCGAGCTTGCTCGCTCAGGACTACGAGCAGGTGTAGGTAGACCGCGAGCATGCTCGCTCAGGACTACGAGCAGGTGGAGGTAGACCGCGAGCATGCTCGGTCAGGACTACGAGCAGGTGGAGGTAGACCGCGAGTTTGCTCGCTTAGGACTACGAGCAGGTGTAGGTAGACCACGAGCTTGCTCGCGCTTGACCGAGAGAAACTCGCGTATAAGCTAGAGCAGGGCAGGCCGTAGGGGTAGGTAGACCACGAGCTTGCTCGCACTAGTCCAAGAGAAACACGCGCACAAGCGCGAGCAAGACTCACGGTTAACATAGAGTTTGCTCGCTGTATACATAGAGCAAATCACCCCCACCCCATTATAAAAATCGGCGTACAACCGCGAGTTTGAGCTAGAAGACCACGCGCAAGCTCTATGTTAACTGCGAGCAAACTCGATGTTAACCGCGAGTTTTAGACCTCGGGGGGGGGGGGGGGGGGGGGGGGTGTGATGCGGGTTTAGTATCCAAGGGTTTGACTGACCGCGAGCATGAAGTTTTTGCTCGAAGAAAAGGGGATCGGCGAGCAAAACTCGCGGTAAAAGTAAGCAACACGTAGGAAATGACGGCCATGCTTACTTTACCGCGAGTTGGCAAACTCGCGGTTGTGCGCGAGCGTTGCTCGCCGATCCCCTTTTCTTCGAGTTTGCACCGCGAGTTTTGGCCCGAAAAATTTTTCAGTGTGGTGAGCAGATTTCCTGACCCTGCATTCTTCTATGGGGATCAACACCAACTGTGGCGCCGACAACGAAACCCTGGTACGAATCAACGACCTACGTCGGTGCAAGAAATATAATGCTGGGCACATCTATACAACATTATGGGAAAGAAATCCCATCCACTATCATCAATTAGTGCATTCAAAATCCCAATAAATATACGAAGCAATGTGCATATTTTTTATTAATGACATTATTATCCTCATTATTATAATTCATTTTAATTATCTCTAATCTATAAGAATGTTTGAATGGTAACTGAGTACCTATATAACTTCACTAAGTGCATGAGGCGATAGCAAAAGTGTTTCATGAGGCGATAGTAAAATTTGGTTTCCTCATTATTATAATTCATTCTTAAGGCTGCAGGGGACGGGCCTCTAGTGTGATTCTGTGATAAGAGATGGCGTTGTCGTTGCGTCAAAAGTTTTCCTAACTTTTCTCAGCTTCCAAAAAAGATTTTTTCAATCTGAAAACGGGGGTTTACTCAGAATAAATAGATGAAGGGAACCAACATTGAGTTTTGAGTTTCCATTTTTTTTTTAATTTTGAAACCATGGAATTTTGAATTATTTATGGTGTTGGGGAAAAAAAGGCAAGCTTGCATGATCAGTATGTATAACAATTGACAAATCAATCAGCAGAAGTTTGATAAATGCATAATTAGCAACAGAAAGCGTCGACGAATAAAACCAGCTCATTACTGTTGTTTGGTACACAGCCTTTCCCTCCAGCTCTTCTGAACCCTCTAGGTAGCATTCCGTCAACCCTTCAAAGAGAAAACCAGCTTCCTAAAGAAAGTGACAGGGGAAGCAAAGTGGGAGGCAAATTACTAAACGTTGGCAATGAACAACTTAGGTACCTAGGTAGGTACTACCTAAATGTTCGCGTATCAAGATTTTCTCCCTACTTCCATGGATTGCACTGAAGCTCAAAATTTGTGAAATTTAGTTCAAAAGAGTACATAAAAGTAAGTAAATGTTTCGTGAGGCGATAGTAAAGTTTATGAGGCGATAGTAAATGTTTCATGAGGCGGTAGTAAACTTTGGTTTCCTCATTATTATAATTCATTCTAATGATCTCTAATCAATGAGAATGTTTGAATGGTAACTGAGTACCTATATAACTTCACTAAGTGCATAAGGCTATAGTAAAAATGTTTCATGCGGCGGTAGTAAAATTTGGTTTCCTCATTATTATAATTCATTCTTAATGATCTCTAATCCATGAGAATGTTTGAATAGTAACTAAATGCCTGTGTACTACTTTTAGAAAAATAAAAATAGTTCATGGCTGTTGCCTCTGGCTAGTGCCAAATGAAAGCAAAATTAACGAATCTTACGGTTCAGGTATTGTGCATAATTATATTTTTCGTGAAGCGACAGTAAAATTTGGTTTCCTCATTATTATAATTCATTCTTAATGATCTCTGATCTATGATAATGTTTGAATAGTAACTAAATGCCTGTGTACCTACCTTTAGGATTAATGCCCGTTGAAAACAGAGTAAACGAATCTCACGGTTCAGGTATTGTACGTAAATGTTTCATGAGGCGATAGTAAAGTTCCAAGGTCGAAGGCTTCGGAATACAGCACCCTGACGTGTTGGTGATGTCAGTTGGTGACCGGCCACCTTCCTAATAACCACTTTTAGTGCCTCACACAGAGATGGCCCTCACTGGACCGCGGGAAACGAACAAAACATTTTAATGTTTTTCCTCCCAAACTTGTTCTCAAGATCTAACGAGAGAGACGGCGCCCCAAGTCCCCAAACCCCTTTTTGGCCCCGAGGAGTCGTAAACGCGAAATGTTCCTTTACAGAAAGAAAAAGAAGATGAAAAAAAAGACCGCAAAAAGGCCAAAAAAATATCTTTGAAGGAAGAGAGCCGTTCCATTCCTACCGTTTCTAACCCTAGAACAATGGGCAATTCATGAATGTTACATGGACGCGGAGTTTCTAAGAAACCGAACCCCAAGGTTTATAAGGAGCAGATTCAATTCACCCAAAGTTAGCTTTTTTTCCGCGTGCCAAAAAGCCAAGAGAAGAGCAGTCCGTTTTCAAGGGGAACAATAGATGTTGAGAAAGGGGTCCTTAGGGCCGACCTTAGGGCGGTGGCCGGGGGGGGGGGGGATAATATCTCCGGAAACCCTTGGACTTGTTAGTGAAGCTCGTGCGAGATTAAAATGAAACCAAACGCGTCTAATTCAGTGATGAATGAGGTCTTACCATTAACATGCCTTTCTGCCTGGCTCCTGGCTTCGGCTGCTTGGAGCTTCAATTACAGGCTAAGACAATAAACCGCGCGGTCGGGGCCGACGGTCACCGGAAGATTAGGGGAAGGACGTGTTGGCATCGATCACCTTCTAAATTGAACTTCTTGAGAGTTCTGAGATTCATTAGCTACACCGCTCGATTACCTGATTGCAGCCGGGAGGGAAGTTTAGGGGAGCCTTGGTACACAAAGTGAATATGTCCGATATTTATTGACAAGACTTCAACATCAACGGGAAAATTTAAAAAACGGTTCTAGAATATTTTGAGCTTGAAAACAACGAAATTATTATTGTGAACCAGTTTAAATTAGGATAATACAAATCAGCCATCTTTTTTGTACTCAATAATATTGAATATAAACGGAGTGTATGCCGTGGTACCCCTCAAAATTGTACATTTACCACTCCCATGCAGTGGGTGAAGATTTAACCAAATATACAAGGAGAACGACGAGCTTAGCGACGCCCTGGGGAAAGTAGGAGAAGGGTCCCCTCCATTAACCACCACCAACCCTCAACGGTAATACCGGCCGTTGATGGACCGGGGACGGGTGGAAAGGGGCCTTTATAAACAGCCCTGCAAGCCCAGCTCCTCATTCGACCGACCAGCTCTCAACTTGTGACTTCTCTCTCAAAGCCCTCTGCTGTGGTGCTAACTGCGGGGTATTTTAAGCTAGGTTCACATGGATGCGGAAAGTGTGGAACGCCACTTGATTGGCTGGAGCCTTTGCTCCAAACAGCTGGAGCAAAGGCTCCAGCCAATCAGGTGGCGTTCCGCACTTTCCGCATCCATGTAAACCTAGCTTTACACTCGCTATGCGGTAACTGCAGGGTGCCTCCCTCTCTTTCATCTAGCACCTGCTGTGGTGGTAACCACGGGGTATCTAATACCTGCTGTGGTGGTAGCAGTGGGCAGCTAGCAAAAGACTCCCAAGGAGCACCTAATACCCGCTGTGGTGATAACTGCGGTTTCCTATCCAAAACTATCCTTCACAGGGATCACTGCATACCTAACTATTCACCACAACCCCGTCATAAGTCCACCAACAGCCTTCAGGACAGTGGATTTACTAACTACTTAAGAATAACCCTGTAAAAATATTGTCATAAGTTCTTGGTCTATGTAACTCATTCTCCTAGCACGGTCTGCTTTGTCAATGAACTGCGTATACATTACATACG
>CATPAC010000273.1:0-46742 GCA_954871275.1 Leptopterna dolabrata | reverse complement strand
ACCAAATTTTTAATAGCTACCACCCAAAATTACAGTTTTCTATGGAACTTGAAAATATCTTGCAACTTCCATTTCTTGATACCCTTACTTACAGAAACCCTTCATCTGGCACTATTGAGGTGGACTGGTGGAAGAAACCTTGTAAATCTGATAGATATTTAAATTATAAGTCTCACCACCCACTTGGACAAAAAATTAATGCAGCCCTAAACTTGAAAAACAGAGCAATTAAACTAAGTGACCCTAAATTCCACAGTAAAAATCTCAATCTAATCAGGGACATCTTGAAGAAAAATCTTTTTCCAAGAGCCTTGATCAATTCCATAATCTATAACAGTTCGAACAGTCCTACAGTCCCTTCCACAGTCTCGTCTTCAAACATCACTTCTATCTTTAGTACAACATCACCATCCCCCCCTCCACTGATCACCCCCACCTTCACTTCAGGAAATTCTACATCGTGTCCCCCAACTTCCGACCCCAGTGCCACATTAGGATACAGAGGAATGATCTACGTCAAAGGCTTATCGGAGCAGCTAACAAAATCCCTCAACAGTAAAGTAAATTGTAAAATAGCATATAAGAATAAGAAAACCCTAAATAACATAATATACTCCAAGCTCAAATCTCCTATTCCTCACCAACTCCGCAGCAATGTGGTATACTCCATCCCATGTAAGGGTTGCAATACAAATTATGTTGGAGAAACAGTCCAACACTTAAAAAATAGGATAAATGGCCATAGATCAGACATAAATTCTTTTAAAACTTCTTGTGCTCTTGTTGAACATTCCATTGAAAATGGTCATAATTTCGACTTTGATAATGCCTCAATCCTAGATTCAGAAGATAATTTCTCAAAACGCAAAATAAAAGAGATGCTTTATATAGCCAGAACTCCGAATACCTGCAATAAAAGAACCGACATTGCCAATCTCAGCAAAATATATACTAATGTAATAAAGTAATCCACATTCATTAGGTGCATTTACATTTTTTCAGTATCATAGCCTTTATTCTCATAATCAAATTATTGTCACTGTTATCTCACCTTCATATTTCCCACCTTCATATGTTCTCATCTTTATATCATCCATCCGGCGGCTAGATAGTATCCATTTTACAATATTCTAAACAATATAAAAATTTTACAATAAAAAAAAAAATTATAATAACTAATTGTCATGCCAGTAGCCCTTGTGAAATGTGATATATAATTCATAATAATAAAAATAGGTAGGTATCTGTAATACCTCATGATAGGTACCCCTGTCTTGTCAGTCTTATCATCCGCCATTGTTTTCCTTGTATGTCAAACATTTCTGTTGACAAGTACTGCATCATGTGGTTATAAATCATCCATCAACTCATAATTCATCATCTCCATAAAAAAATCACTGCTCTCATCAACAACCTGCTTATGAGGTAATATTTTCCAACCAATTGTTTATCATTATACATTGTCTTAGTAATTCTAGTTATCAATATCGTTAACCTATAGTCTCTATTACAAGAAACTCTTACTCACTGTATTATAATGTTATCTTTCATCTCTTGTTTGGTGTGTAGCCCTGAAGATGTCAAATAAATTTGGCGAAACGTCGGCAAAATAAGAATCTAAGTTTTTTCTGACTGACTCTCAAGAACCTTCTAACATATTTGTGTGAAAACCTGCGGTCGAGAACCTCATCATCATTATATATATATATATATTTATTTATATATGTGTCACTCCAGACGATAACTCTCGATAGAATTGAGATAAACAGCTCAAATTTGCACAAAAAATCTATCTTGGCAATCGAAAGGCTAAGTTCGAAGATGGGCGAAATTGGCCTACTCTAAGGAGGGTGCATTTAAAGTGCGCAAAAATTACCCAAAAATCCCCAAAATGTTATTTTCCAACAAGTGACCCCTCATTTTAAAGGTTTTTGCACGCTGAACACGATGGTGGAATCGGATTTTAGATATCTTGATCCGTTCTCAAATTAGAGCATTTAAAGTGCGCAAAAATTACCTAAAAATCCCCAAAATGTTATTTTCTAACAAGTGACCCCTCATTTTAAAGGTTTTTGCACGCTGAACACGATGGTGGAATCGGATTTTAGATATCTTGATCCGTTCTCAAATTAGAGCATTTAAAGTGCGCAAAAATTACCCAAAACTAGGATAATCTTTAAACTCTTACCCCCACCCCCTTAGAGTGGTCAGATTGAAAAATGTGAGAAGTATTAATTGAAGACGAGAGTTCGAAGCAAAAAAGGGGGAGGCAAACGATTAGTACAACTCCTTGAATTTACCCACAGCGATCAAATAAATAAGCACTTAGTACAATTACGTAATAAACAAACGGTAGAATCAGGATGGACAAAACGTACAAATTAAAATAAATACGAAGAGAATATACATAGAAAACCAAATTTTAGACCGAAGTTTTCCTTTATTCAAAACCATAGCCATTAATTCGAATATTTCTTTGAAAATTCGCTCATTAAGTCATGCTGCATGACTGATTTTTTTTTTTACGTTATGTGAAGCCTTTTCGGGCTGCGTCCTACGTGGGATGGCAATGCAAATTACCCGCCGAGGGGACAACCAAACCTCTGGGTGTGGAGATTGCACCTGAGGCCCACTGGAAGCGATGACGAACGATCAGGCGATGAGAGGCGACCAAACACGCGCAGTCCAGCAGTGCAGTTCTGCTGAAATGAAGTGCGAGGTCGTGGCGTTGGCGAAGGGGCGAGGGGATGGTGAGCTGAGGTTGCTTGAAAACGTGTCCAAATCCCATCCAAACGGGATCCGTCGCTCGTCGCTTGGTATCGCCCAAAGTCCATCGCTCAAATACGCATGCGGCGGAGGCCCCCTGGTGTACTTTACCGCAGTTGGCTCAGTCGTCTGTGGACGAATGCGCGTAGTCGCTTGGTATCGCTTCGAAGGGTCCTGCTGCGTTCAGCTTAACCTGTTCATACATTTTAAAAAAAGTTGCCATTTCGAGTAGGCAGTATAGCTTCCTCACTTGAATCACATGAACGTGTAGCGTAGGGTAGGTTCATTCAGTGGACAGGTGGAGTATATATGCATAATTTTGATACGGGACTATCTGCGATTCAACCCGCGTGTACCCTCAAAATTTTAGCTCTACGACTATTTTTCGCATAATTAGTTAGAAGCGTTACAAGAAAATAGTCAACAATTCATGTTCGCGCATGCGCAGACGAAAGTTACAGTACGATTCGAAAGAAATTCATGCGGAACTATCAAAGTACTATTCCTGATGGGCCATCCCAGTTTGAACTCATTTCATCAATAAAGTTAGTTACGTTTGCGCATTCGCAGAAGAAAATTACGACCAATGAGCAACGAAGAGTGGCTCTGAGCTCTGACGCGATCCCACTTCTCCTGGCAACGAACTGGATACAACAATAACTAACTGCAGGATTGTTTCAGTTGGCGAGTCCGAAGGTCAAATATTAGAAAAACATCGATCGAAGGTCTGTCATATACACAGACTATTGAAAACACTAGATATGTGTTTAAATTCGAGTCTCAATAAACTTCATCTGGACTGAGGTCTACACGCCCCCCCTGAAAATCGCTCGTGCCTTCCTAGGCGAGCGCGCCTCCCAATTTGAAAACCACTGATCTACGTGAACGCCCCACACGACCTGGTGGGCGTCCATTCACTTGATTTACTATATACCCAACTGTCGTGGTATCCTCCCAGAACCACCTCCTGTGAAATTAAGATCTCGCCAAATAAACATAGAAGTGGCGACGGAATACGCAGGGGAACCGAGGGACCCAGGGGGGTCCCCACCATCCACCACTAGCTGGTGGATGGGGGGAGATAGCCCTGAGGGCTATAAATACTCGCCTCCTTCGCCTTTCCAACCATTCTACGCTCTCCTCTAGTCGAAGACTATTCTCTCTCTCTCTCACTCTTCAACCTAAAAGATCCTGGGCATGGTGGTCATCTAGCACGATAACCAAACCAGGCAACATCTCCTAAAAGATCTTGGGCATGGTGGTAGCCTTGTGCTATAACCAAACCAAGCACCTATCCAAAAAGATCCCGGGCATGGTTGCAGCTCTGCACTTTAAACCCGGGCACAACCTACCTTAAACGCCTCTAATAGTGGATGCGCGTCACCTACGCATTCACTATACCAACCATTGCTAACCTTCTCAACTACCACCAAACCTCTGAGATCATTTCGAAATAGTTAAATCTTAACGGAGTGATTGTTAATTATAATCCCATACTGTAAACTAAATAAGTGCTTTCAAGCTGTAATAATAATTAGGTCTGATATTCTTTGAAATTGAGGTCGTTAGTCGACCAGTATGGAGCTAACTGATTGGTTCGACGAGAGGAGAAATCCGCTACCAATTATTATACGCACGTCTCGCCATCGCTTAATTGGATCACGGCCCGTCCATTCAGCCGTTGATCCCTCCCCCCCCCCCCCCACCACCGTGTCATTACCCCCTCCACCTCAGCTATCCTCTTGTTTACTTGTCTGCCACTTGGTCCTGGCCCCTTCAAGCCTTGTGGGTCGCTCGGGTCGCCAACTGAGCTGTACTGACGACTCTGCAGAGATGATGATTGAGCCAGTTACGAAATTAGTGGCCCTCATCCCAATTCGCTCACAGTCGGATACAATTTTTCGAAATGAGCTGAAATTTGGAGAAGGGTAAATGGGGGTTGACACTTAGTTGGTCTCATCAGATCGTTTGGTTTCACCAAAATCTAACTTTCGTCTGCGTATGCTTAATCTTGAATTAATTGAAATATACCCACAAATATCTCGAGTCGAGCTGCAATTTTGAGGCTATGCTCATGGTTTCATATTAATCTCATCAAAGTCAGGCCATAACTACTGTCCCGAGCGCACTTTCCGTAACCCATAAAGAGTCGGGAAATTACTTTTTTGCAGTGATGTGTACTAATGAAGAGTATGGTGTATTTATGTTGATTTAAAATTCACCATGAGAGGTGGAGGTAGTTTGGATGTTGGATGTTGGAATATGTTTGAGTTTAGATGTGATAAAAGTTTGGAGTGAATTTGGTGTGTGTGTTTTTGATGTGGTTGCGGTTAAGGGCCGACCTCCACCGAGCGTGTAGTAAATTTCGCCAGTTTGGTTAAGGGCGAAACCTCCACCATGTTCTGATGAAATGTGTGTATGTGAATTTAGTAAGTGAATTTGTAAGGAGTGTGTGAGCGGAAGGGCGGACCTCCACCGGGTGTTTAGTGTATTTCATCAGTTTTGGTTAAGGGCGAAACCTCCACCATGTTCTGATGAAATATGTGTGTATGAGTTTACTGTGTGAATGTGAAAGATGTGAGATTTTGTGGTTATTTGAGAGTTGAATTTATAGAGAGGAGGTGAGGATAGAGAGAGAGTAGCCAGCAGCTAGAGGAAGTGTAGAATGGCGAAAATGGCGCAGGATCCGGGGTTATATAGACCCTGAAGCCACCACCAGGGTAGTGGGGCTCCAGGTTGTGCACCGGGTCCTGTGTCTCTTGCCCCACTCTTACTGTTTATTCGCCGGAACTTAATTTAACAGTTTGTTTTGGCGAGGACTTAAATGCTAGGGAGGGACTCACGACAAAGAGTTTTGGGTGCATCGCCTTTGAATTGCAGCCTGATCTGACTACTTTAAGTACCTTAAAATCTATCCCCCCCCACCCACTTTCCCTTAAATCCGGAATTTCCGAAAATTCTAATGAGTGATTATTTGTACATTTTTCATAACTCGAAAACTATTTTAACTGTTGGTTACTACATGAATAATTAATTTTATTTTCTTAGGTACATTTGTCATAACCAACTTAATACTTCACCCTCGAGAGGCTTCGGACAAATGTAATGAATCTCCTAATGGCAGTTACCAAGCTGGAAAGTCTAGCGTGGTGGACTGCGATAACTGCTCGTTTTAATAGGTTCCTATATAATGCGCGCGTTTTTGTAGGGACGCTATTTTCCTTGATTTCACTGCATGCCAGCTGATTTGGTTTATGCCTTAATAGAGGCAAAACAGTACCAATGGGCGCCATCAATCTGAACTTATATCAAGCTTATAGAGCAGTGTGAAACTTCTGCCCGGAGTACCTCATGGCATCGTAAATATACATTGTTACATATGTGTACCTATCTGAGTCATACCTATCTACTTGATAAAAACAATAAACAGAAAAAATAAATCCATAAATCAATCCAGGCGAACATATTACTGTCTCCAGCCAAAATTAAATTCAGAAACAAAAATCTCCTACAGCTCCAGGCTGTTGTACAGCTGGATCCAGCTGGCTGGTTGTTGTATCTCGCTACTTTGTCCCACTCTGTACCGTTATTCAGTACCTATACAGTGAATTTTCTGTCGATCCAGCAAATCCGTTGAGTACACAATACGTCGAAATTCTTTAATGATCGGACACATTCCCGGGAAGTGGTAATTAGATATACGTAATTGGAAAATAAAAGAACTTTTGAAGTTTCTTCATAATTATATCGCTAACGGCCGTCTAATTTTATATCGAGCAAAGTTGTGTTTTGACACAAATTTGTTTGCACCCGAGTTCGTAGCTTGAATAAAAGGCACGTGAATTAACAGCTGTCAGTATTATGTAATTATTCAATTTAAGTTCATATTTTTCGAGTATGAGGGGTAAAGCCAATATGGGCGAGGATCGGTAAATTCGTGACTCAGATGGTGGGGAAGGAAATACTGAAGCTATCAGCCTATTACCCCACCGTTCAACCTGGTAACTTATTCACTTTCTGCATTCAACAACACTAGAAATAAGCAGTGATGTCACAGAGGGCCTTAGAAAGATGGTGAAGGAGGTGGTCTCCTTCCTTCAACTTGATTATCCATAGCTATTGTATAAATTCAGTGAGTTTTATGGATATTCGGTCCAATCAGTGGTCTATTCGTATGCCGCATACCCTATATATATGTGCTTTTTTATACCTTAGTCGCCTGCCGGAGTGAGCAGTTATGAGCAAACAACACGATGGCTCGAGTATTTGGGCCAAAAATTATTTTGTGCTGGGTCCTTGGCAGAGCTGTTGTTGTTGGGGGGGGGGGGGGGGGACTGTTGTTGGTTGGGGTATAAACATCCCATCAAGTTCTTCGAGTCTTTCGCGAATTAGCAGTTCATTCTCAGGCTGGTAGAGTTCGACAGGTGCCACCAAAAATGTCATTCGCGCATTGTACCCGTACAAGTGGTGAGCCTAAGATGGCGCAGACACAACATGACACATGGCCTGGTTATTTCTAATGGAAAATCTTGAAAAACAATTGATGAAGGAGTTACCATTCTACAGGGTCTTACGAGGTATTCTCATTCCTACAAGTTTTCCATAGCATGAAACTAAACAAGATTTCTCAAATCACATTTTAGTTACGTGCCACAATAAATTTGTAGAAATGAGAAAACCCCTGTACAAAACTATCTTCAACACACTAAGATACCTTGGAGATTTCTCAAATCGCATTTTGAGAAAAGGAAAAACATTTTTTGAAAAGGAAAACTTCCAAAAAACCATGAGCTTGGAAATTAATGCGGTCAATGAAGGTGAAGAAATACATGGAATTCGCTCTAATGAATTCATCTTTACTAATCACTTTACCATTTAATCTTTGTGATTCCACTGATATAATGTGATAATTAAGTGATAACCGTTGTAATGGGTACCTACCGTCGCGGAAAGATGAAATTTAAGTTAATTTCAAGGACATAATATTTATGTAGTTTATGTAGTTACATAGCATTTTATTATGTTCTACCCTCCGTTAGTGTACAGGTTATAAATTGATATGTTCATAAATAATATTATGGATTATCATGATCTATGGGCAATAGCATTTGATATATACCTACGACATATTTTATCAATATCGCAGTGTGATCCCAAGAGTTCATTCTACTAAGTTGTTTCATCGATTTTTTGAACCAATCCCTGCGCAAATTATTTATTCTACCTGCCGACACACCGTCGACAGTAGTTCTGTCCGAATACACCCTAAACGAACGCAGAAACTCGGTAAAGAGCGCTACATATCCGCTTGGTATGAAAGCCCTCGCTTTCATTTTATGCATTATCTTCATCGACCTGTAACGATCGATTGTGGTCTCAACTCGCACGAGGGCGACCTTTATTCTTCGATTCTATCACAATTATTATGGATTCGGTTTGATGAGGTACAAGGACGCGGTAGAAACCTTCACCCTAATATCTGTAGGAATACCATTTTAATACTCTCCGGCTCCGCCGTGGAGTTATTTACGTCGACCAACCTTTCCAGTCGTTGCGGTTTTTGTCTTAATAGATACCTGTTCTTTTGTTATTAATCGACCGAAAATACAAAAATCCCTGCACAACGGTTTATTATTTTGTATAGAATACCCTTCTGTTACAAATCACAGCTCTATGTATAGATAACCCGTCTATATAATATGATATGTACTATTCTATTATATACATATTATGTAGATCGCAGACCCTCCGTAGGTTAGTACCTAACCCCGTACTCGTTACTAGGTACCTACCTAAATCACGAGTTAAATGTTGCTAAAATAATTCTGCCGATGACAAACAGTACCTAACAAAAAGAAACACACATAATGAAGTTCTGAAAAGAAATTGTTGATGAAGAGTGAAAAAAGTTGCAAAAGTACCTACCAACAAACTCCAGCCCCTTCTACGTAGATGGTATAATGAACCGTTGTGTAATAATTTACCGTTGAGTAATAATTTACCGTAGTAATAATTTACCCATCAATAATACTTCAACGTTTGTCCAAGTTTCACTACCTACCAACAAACTCCAAAAGAACCATCATTTTTCAAATTAAATAATATCACAGAACAACCAACTCGACTTCATACTCCGCCAATATAATCAGGTGATCCCTACCAATGATTGGCCGTATTCACAAATTCCTACTGTGGGCGCGTCTCTGGTTACGAGATTTGGTTTGAATTGTATACAATTTCATTCACACTGGAGTCGAAAATGCCTGTCGGTGCAAACTTCGGGGCCTTACTGTGAACGAACGGCTGGACGTACGATGCTCCGGATGGTCTTAAAAAACTCGCAAGTTCAAGAACTATTTAAAACCGAAAAAAATATTTACGTAAAAAAATGGTATAGGCGTTTTGAAAATTTCAACCCCTATTTTGAACCCCTTAGAGATGACTGACAGTAACGTCGAGCTTCGAGGACCAACTAGACGCCGAACGGAACCTATAACCCGAATTTCATCAATTTTCTTTCATGGTAACTAAGAAAAGTGGCCCGTACGGCGGACAGACAGAAATATTTTTATTGCAGTTTTGGATTCTACATACCTTGAAACGTAAACCATCAAATTTTGAGGGGGGGTAAGAATTTTTTTTTTTCATGCTCGATTCCAATGGTTCATTATTGAAAATAATAAACCAAAACTAAATTATCACTGCACAACGGTTTATTATTTTCGTGTATAGATACCCCTCCTGCGTTGATCACTGTTCGCTGTGGTCACTACCTGCCCTCAAATTGTACCTATAAAAATAAAAAATAAAATAAAAAAATAAAAAAATTGGTAAACAAGTATCCATCAACAAAATCCAAAATAACTATTTATCATTCAAATGAACGGAACAACAATCTCGATTCCATAGAGCCATACGTTATTGTCATCAGCTGTTCCCGATCATAATCGTTACGTATTTAATTATTGTTTCCTATATTATTGTTAGGACATATTTATTTATTGTTTCTGACGATTGTAATGCCAGTTTGGTCCTACAATTTAAAAAACCCTATCATCATCATCATCATCATCAATGATATTGGGGTTGGAGTTGGGTATACCATGTGGTTCGTAATGTTGACGTTTTCCGGTTCAAATATCAGGCCCTTCCTGTGAAACAACGGCTGGGAATATAATGGCTACGGGTGGTCTAAAAAAATGCATAAATTCGGACTCAGTTAAAAACTTCATAAAAACTGGAAGTTTTCGAGCTGCTTTTCCGTTTTCCGCTTTTTGAAAATGTCAGTCCCTTTTTTCACCCCTCACTGAAAGTAACGCCGAGCTTCGAGGGCCAACTAGATCCCGAATGGGACATAGGTACAACCCAAGTTTATTAATTATTTTTGGTTCGTGATAACTATGATAAGTGCCGAGTACGGCATACGGTGGACGGACAGAAATTTTGTTATTCTAATTTCGGATTCTACGTACCTTGACACGCGAACCATAAAATTTTGAGGGGGGGCTAACTTATTAATTTTTTTATTAATTTTTTTAAATGCTCGATTTCATAGGTCATTATTGAAAATAATAGAAATAAACCAAAATCATATTATGTCTAATATTTCCAATCTCTATATTGTTTTGTTTTTTCGTTTATGTCGAGTATTGATATACGGTTTCAAATGACTTCGTGGGCCCCAGAGTGACGTCCCCAAATTCTTACGGTCTTAGCTGCAGCTTTGTTATTTGTTATCAATAAGGTAGGCTACCACGCATGAGATAGCAGCTGTCAATCCAACTGAAAACACGAAGGAAATTATTGCTGTGTGCACCTGCACGTAGACGTATTGCGTGTGTACATATTGCATTGATCGATATCGTGTACAACGTCTATGTTCATAGTCCACGACTGCAGTTCTAACGGATTTTCATTTGCCTGCGGTGAGTGGTGGCAGTGGGTCACCCGATGAATTTCATTCTCGTCGTCCTACATTCGTTTGCGCATGTGCAGTTATGGTCTCGTGGTGTTAGTTTTACAGGGTATGCTAATTTTATCAGAGTCCAACCATGTAGAAGGCTCTGCGCATGCGTCATCTGGATACCTTTTGCCGCTCAAAACTCTCTTGCAGCCAGTAGAGATGAACGCGTACGATAAAATACGATAAAAATACTGAAGTATTCGAAATGAATCGGTAGGAATAAAAAACAATAAATACATCCATAACAAATAATGTGACTCTTCCAATGTTACAAGAAAGAGAAGGGGTAACTTCTGTAATTCATTGAAGGAGTGGTAACCGTGTAGGTTGGGTAAGGAGAGACATTTTAGGAAGGAGTGGCGGAGAGTCTTCGGCTCAGATGAGATCCACAAAGGATTGCTGAGTCAGCTGACGATTAAAAAAAATGGAGCTATCAGCAAAAATCTGGATTAAAATCGGTTAAATTATGTGCGTTTCAGAGTGTCCACTTTCTCAGTGGAAGGAAATAAGATGAACTCGTAGAATAATAAAGAAGTGTGTGCCATGTTGAGACTTTTCCTCCTCGTGAAGCTGATGGTGACTGAAAACGAATTGGTCCTTGTACATTCATGTGATGTAATACTTCATCATTCACGAACTTTCGCGACACAATGATTCCACCTATCCTACGATAAAATATCTTACCCGAGCTTATTTGAACCTGTAACTGGGTCCATTCAACATGTATCGAGTCTCCTCCCTGCAGCTTCCCGTTCATTTCTTCTGGTCCCCAAAGGTAAGGGAAACGAACCTTCGCCTAAATGTTGTATGACTCCCGGGGAGGAGGTAGAAGGTTCTATCTCCCAGAAGGGGAACGATCCCCTATCCGTTTCCACGCAGCTTTCCCACTTTCGTAGTGTTCCCCCACGTGCGACTGTATTATTCATGTACATTACTACAGCATTCATAAACGCGGGTTTTCCCTTACACTTAACCCACAATCCCATGGAAGCTTCCACCTCCTACGTTTGGTGGACCTCTCTCTCTGTCTCTCTTTATCCTGTTCGGTAAAGAGCAGGAATGTATTGGAAATACGTTATTCTTTGTCAACACTCTCCATTTCATAATCCCGCCATCACCAATCCCTCTCTTGCACACCTAGTGATACATGGCAATAATTTATTATAATACTGTAACAGTGTGGGCTGTTCTCGATACATTTTTTCTTCCGGTGGAGACGGGATCGCCGGGATAGCCTAATCGATATCCCTTCTTAACGGGTGATAATCTCGCTGGTCCAGGAGGGGGACTCTCGAGGGTCCACCCCCACTGTTACACTCTGTCACATGGTAGCAGAGCGTGGTTCGGAAGTATGCGCTGAGCACTTCACCATACTCCATCCACTTTTTTGTGGGCTTACCAAAAGGATAAGCCCAAAAGTTTCCCAGAAGGATTCCTTTACTAACAACCTGTCCCTTTGATAATACATGCATTGAGCACAATTCACTGGACAACAACCTCTGACAACATTATCCGCCAATTTATATAGGGGCTTTGTTTTCCACCAGTAAAATATTATTGAGGTACTTAGTATCATTACGATGGAGGTTAGTCACCTTGAAGTTGTTCAGATGTCGTTTCCTGAACCAGAACTTCATACTACTCTTCATTCACCCTTTTCCATCTCATACTTCCGCTACCCAGAAGTATTTCATGTGGGGAGGAGTGTAACAGTGTGGGCTGTTCTCGATACATTTTTTCTTCCGGTGGAGACGGTATCGGTTTGGGGAAGCCTAATCGATATTCCTTCTTAACTGGTGATAATCTCGCTGGTCTAGGAGGGGGACTCTCGAGGGTCCACCACCACTGATAATTCTGTCACAGTACGTATGCTGTAATTTGTAATTATGAAAAAAAAAGATAGAATAAAACGCTGCAAATGATTACACAACGGTTTACTATTTACTTATAGATGCCCCTTCTGCGTAGATCACTGTTTTCTGTGGCCAGTACCTACCCTGGTGCTCCTCCCAGGAAAGTCGTAAATCGAGTGCTGGAGCCAGTCCATAAACAAGCGGTGGATTTCTGTCATTCATAAATTATTTATTGCTATTCATGAAGCATAACGTAGTTACAAAAGTACCTATCAACAAAATCTAAAAGAGCTATCATTCTTCAAATGAAATAATATATCAGGACAGCCAACTCGATTTCATGCAGCCATTGGTTATAATCAGGTGTTCCTATCAACACCTACCTAGCAATCTATCAACAAGTACCTGTAAACAAGCGTACCTATCAACATCAAGTACCTATCAACAAAATCAATCAAGTACCTACCAGTAACGAATGTATCAACAACAGTATCAACAACAGCAACAAAAGTAACAACATATCAACAGTATGCTGTATGATAGTTGAGACGGCAGGTACAGTGAGCTGAGCCTACTTGAGATGCTAGATGAGGAAAACGGATTAGGAACCAACTCCAGTAAGAAATTTTCTTAGGAGATGGAACTAAAATTTAACTCGTATTTTCGTGTCGAAGGAATCTGCACTGTACGTTCTCAGTAACCATGAACCACTGGGGTTGTGTTCCATGGATTGCTGTGTAGTGTTGTGTAGCACATTCATGCATTTTGTTGATAAACCATTCAATAAATTTACTTTGCTCGATGCCTACCCCGTTCCAAATATCGATGATCTGCTTAGGAAGGTGGCCAAGTTCAAAGTCCGACGA
This sequence comes from Leptopterna dolabrata, assembly GCA_954871275.1. Lineage (NCBI taxonomy): Eukaryota > Metazoa > Arthropoda > Insecta > Hemiptera > Miridae > Leptopterna > Leptopterna dolabrata. The sequence continues at coordinate 33,294 of CATPAC010000273.1, read as the reverse complement.
ATATAAAATATTTTGATGATGAATAAGCATAGCCGCACTGTTTGTTCAGTTGTAAACTGTCATTCTTACAAAGTAGGTACATTTCCGACATTTCCTATATAATTATCTACTTAAGTATATATTTTCTTCTTTGTTCGCAGGTAAGAAGATCGCCCTGGGTTTCCTCGTGAGTAATTACGCCATTTAATCTCCTACCAACCAATAATACCAACTCTACTAGTTACCATTACCATTTTATAATACTCCGTCAAATGGTTTTCATGCTATGTTGTCATTGAGTGACATAGTGACATTTGACATGACGACTTTAATGTCAAATCATATATTGCCTGCATATACCTTCTGCCCATTCTCGTTATATAATACATTTGACCATTGTAAACCTTCGTGCTTATATTTATAACCCTATGGATGGTGATTACAGCAGTAAAAACTATGCCAATTGTGGTGGTTTGAATGAGAGTGAGGTAGTGGTGAGGTATGGAGATGAGAGCAGAAGGTGCTGGATCTAAAGTCCCTGGTTAACTCCTATAGCAAAAGCCAGGGAGGTTTCCACCACTTGAGACGTTAGAGGGTTTTGCCTAGTGGTTGCCACTCGTGGTAGGTTATCACCTTACCGGTTCCACCCGTCTGGGATCTTTTTGGTAAAAGGTAAGGAGGCGTGAGAGGAGAGAAGACTTGAGGTTTGAGAGTAGAATGAAGAAACGGGCGAGAATGGCGGGTTTTTATATGGCCCTTTCCACTCTCCCCCAGTCCCTTTGCGGTCGTCTCTGACCATTAAGGGATGGGAGAAGAGAGTGGGGTTTTGCCTGCAGCCCGTCACGTACGCCTCTTCATTCGTCTGGTTTATTTGTGCAATCCAAGGAAATTCCTCCTTGTGAAATACAAGGTGATGTTCTGGGTGGATATCACAACACCAATCGTCCATTGCACGATTCCAAATGTGCACTGAAAAATATTAATGATTGAAATCCTATTATATAAAATGCAAAGGATGTGTGTGTGTTAGCCAGGGCCAGACAGCTCATCGGATATTGATAAGGTTTGTTTCCATCTCGCTGTGTGAGTACACCGGCGGGTGCAATAGGCTGTGTGAAAATCTTCGAAACTTCGCCCTTCGTCGTAAACGGGTTTTCCTTAGCGACGGGATTGTTGGTTTCTACTGTTTTGTGGAGTAGCTGTGGGACTGCTCGCTGAGAATGACACAAGTGGGCCCCTGATCAGCTGAGTGACCTCTGGCTGTTTTCGTTTGCGACACACGAGGCTCAAATTTGGAATGGAGCTTTTGTTGGATAGCTGGGTAAGAATGACACAAGTGGGTTCCTTCCCTGATCAGCTAAATGAGCTCTGAGGCTGTTTTCCAATTCAACACACGAGGGTCAAATCTGGAATGGAGCTTCTGTTGGATTGCTGGGTAAGAAGGACACAAGTGGGCCCACGATCAGCTGTGAGCTCTGAGGCTGTTTTCCTTTTCCTCATAATGAAAAAATAAGTTCTTTAGGGGTCTTAAAACTTAAGTAATACCTGTGTACTGACCCGTTGAATTTCATTGTCATTCATTATTCCTTCAAATTTTCTGTGCACCTTTGGAACAAACTAATACATTGACGAACTTCAATGAATAATTTAAATGTTTCAAGCCATGTGGCGTTCAGTCCCCATTTTCTTGACCACCGACCATTGACGTCGCCCGTAAATTAGTTGTCATTAGTAGCTACGATAGCACATCACAGTCAAGTGAATGCTTCTGTCGCCAAGATGAAATGCCTAATTTGGTCTTCGAATGACTTTCCGCCAGCTCCGACAAATTAATGGGAGGGCTCGGAGCAGGTGATAACGCTCCGCCCTTATTGACGAGTTTCAACCCTTGCGAACTCGTGTCATTTAAATGTGGGGCAAACTGCACGGGGTTAAATGCACATGTTATGAACAGAAAATGTGAAATATAAATGGACGTTTCCGTCAGAAATTCGCACAAAAAAAGTATGGTGGGTGTGTAGTATAGGTACTTGGTAACGTCCGCTTCCTTATAAATATATAAATATTATAAATACTATAAATTATAAATATTCCCGGACTATCAGGACAATATTCAACGAGAGATCATCGAAAACTTTGAATGGGATTACAAATATTTGCATGCGCAGATCCATAAATCCATTGAACCTACGGTAGCAGAATATTTCATTAGTATCTAAACACATACGTGATGTAATACGTAGTACTACGTGATGTAGTACTACGACGCCGGGGAATTTCTATAAATTCTTAGAGCTCAGTGCCGTCATGAAAGCGCATCATGGCTTATGATGTGGTCGCGATAGCAGAGAGAGAGAGAGATTGATTGATTGATTTTATTTATCCATCAGGGAGGATTAGGACCATATGGTCCTCTCTATCATCCCTCCTGATTCATTATAACTGAAAACATCCTCGTACAATCGTATATATACATAACATCGTTAAATAAGCAAAGAAAAGACAAATGTCCTGTAAATAATTAATAATTGTAGGATATTCACCTTAATCTAAAAATATACTACCAAAAACATCGAAATAATAATATCCACTTCTTGCTACAGTAGGTTTTGATAGGTTTGGTTTATTAATTTCAATATTGAACCATTGGAATCGAGCATGGAAAAAAAAAAATTCTAACCCCCCCTCAAAATTTGATGGTTTACATTTCAAGGTATGTAGAATCCGAAAATGCAATAAAAACGCTGCAAATCCCGGTACAATGGTTTATTATTTTGTACGGAATACCCTTATGTTACAGATAACAGCTCTCTGTATAGATAACTCGTCTATATAATATGTACTATTCTATTCATATTATGTAGATCACAGACCCTCCGTAGGTTAGTGCCTAACCCTAGGTACCTACGTAAATCACGAGTTGAATGCTGCTAAAATAATTCTGTCGATGACAAACAGTAACTAAAATGGCAAAAAGAAACGCAAATAATGAAGTTCTGAAGGAAAATTGTTGATGCAGAGTGTAATAGATGCCCCTTCTGCGTAGGTCACTGTTTTCTGTGGTCAGTACCTACCTTCGTGGTCAAGTATAATGAACCATTGTGTATTAATTTACCCATCAATAATACTACAAAGTTTGTTCAAGTTTCACAAGTACCTACCAACAAAATCCAATATTCCATCACTTATTAAATGAAATAATATCGCAGAACAACCAACTCAACTTCATACAGCCATCCTTGATTATAATCAGGTGCTTCCTAGCGATGATATCAGGGCCGGATTTATACCGTTTGATTAAGGATCGTGTTGACGAAGGTCTTTAGTGCACACGAATGGCTGGTCGCACAATGCTCCGGGTGGTCTCAAAAAATTGTTTAGCTCAAGACAAATTTAATATCGTAAAAAAAACCATAACCTTCTATCGAAAGTTTTCGAGCTACGGCGTTCTGAACATGTCAACCCCTATTTTGAACCCCTTAGAGATGACTGACAGTAACGCCGAGCTTCGAGGACCAACTAAACCCCGAGTGGAACCTATAACCCGAATTTCATCAATTTTGTTTCATGGTAACTAAGAAAATTGGCCAGTATGGCGGACAGACAGAATTTTTTTTATTGCAGTTTTGGATTCTACATACCTTGAAGCGTAAACCATCAAATTTTGAGGGGGTTTAGAATTTTTATTTTCATGCGCGATTCCAATGGTTCATTATTGAAAATAATAAACCAAAAATTTCTTCTGTCCGCCGCACGCCGTACTGAGCACTTTCTTAGTTACCATGAAAAACATTGATGAAATTCGGGTTATAGGTTCCGTTCGGGGTCTAGTTGGTCCTAGAAGCTCGACGTTACTGACAGTTATCTCTAAGGGGTTCAAAATAGGGGTTGAAATGTTCAGAACGCCGTATCTCAAAAACTTCAGATTGAAGGGTATGGTTTTTTTTACGATATTAAATTTGTCTTGAGCTAAACAATTTTTTGAGACCACCCGGAGCATTGTGCGACCAGCCATTCGTGTGCACTAAAAACCTTCGTCAACACGATCGTGAATAAAACGGTATAAATCCGGCCCGGATATCATCACTAGGGAGCACCTGATTATAACCAAGGATGGCTGTATGAAGTCGAGTTGGTTGTTCTGCGATATTATTTCTTTTGAAAAGTAATGGACTATTGGATTTTGTTGGTAGGTACTTCTGAAACTTGAAAAATCTTTGTAGTATTATTGATGGGTAAATTATTACACAACGGTTATCTACGAAGAACGGGCTGGATTTTGTTGATCGGCACCTTTGCAACTTGAATACCGTTGAAGTATTATTGGTGGGCAAGTTATTACACAACGGTTCACCATAGGTATTGGCCACAGAAAACAGTGACCTACGCAGAAGTGGCATCTATTTCACTCTACATCTACAATTTTCCTTCAGAACTTCATTATTTGCGTTTCTTTTTGCCATTTTAGTTACTGTTTGTCATCGAAAGAATTATTTTACCTGGTACCTAGTAGCGAGTACGGGGTTAGGTACTAACCTATGGAGGGTCTGCGATCTACATAATATGAATAGAATAGTACATATTATATTATATAGGCGGGTTATCTATACAGAGAGCTGTGATCTGTAACAGAAGCGTATTCTGTACAAAATAATAAACAGTGTGCAGGGATTTCCAGCGTTTTTCAAATGAAATCACAGGAAAACCAACTCAATTTCACCCAGCCATTCGCCATTATGATCAGCTTTTCCCTAGCAATGACATCCTAGCCTAAATATATTCCGTTTCATTCTTGATCATGTTGACGAAACTTTTCTGCAATACTTCAGGGCCTTACTGTGAACGAACGGTTGGACATACAATGCTCCGGGTGGTCTAACAAAATGCTTACGTTCGATTCCATTTCAAAAGGCCGCAAATTATTACACAAAAAATCGGTTGTACAAGACCGAGGAATGTGTTTTTCCTCCCAACAAGGCTTATTGTTCCCACGTTAAGGGATGCGCTTCATAAGGAAGGGATCGGGGGATCGCTGCCCGAACAAAACCCGCGAATTTTTTTTTCCCTATGTAGTGAGTTCCAAAGCTTTATTATTGAAAATAATAAACCAAAATTGGATTTCCTCATACGCAATAAGTGCCCATTTCCAGTGAGACCATGCGATGTCGACAGTGCGCTGAAAAGTTGTTGTAACTACGTTGCAGTAATCCCAAGTGTTCGTTTGCACTTCAGAATAATAGCTGTTTGAGACGGTTAATTGTTAACGCGACAAAGTGATCGCTCGCATCGGATTAAAGCCGTTCGCAGAGTTGATCCTACGTGATCCCAGAAATCGCACGGACAGGGTCTTATGAGCAATCGACTGACCCGCAGCTTATCGTTGGTTAAATCCACATAATTTACAGGCTGTAAGTGCCGATAATACCGAGATCGCAAGGCGGGGCTGGGCGAAGCGGCACATGGTCCTCTTTCAGTGTCGAGCACGTGTACCAATCGCGGAATCTTCCGTGTCTCGCGAGTTATGCTGGCCAGAAAAATGAGTTCCGAGGAACGATACGCTCGGGATACTGCGAAACTGGTGAGTGGACGCACGTTTTTGGTGTACCCAGGACGGAAGACAGTGAAACTCCAATGAACTTGGTGATACAGTTTGGGCCTGTTTCGTAATAATAATAATAATAATTTATTAATGTTGGCATACAATATAGGTACGTATAAACACAAGCCAGTATTTCTTATAAACGTGGAAGTACAATATATAAATTAAATAAAAATTGACACATCTTGCAAATAGAAGGGAAACCGTACACGGAGCGCAATGGGACCTCAGCTTGACCCCCCTGCGCGTAGGATAACATTCTTTTCCGGAACAACTTTCATGCGATTTGGCAAGGCGTTGTGAAGCTCAACACCCAAGAACTCCACGTTGTACCGCTGAGAGGAAGTGATTCGGAGGTTAGGTATTCTCAGGTTGTCGCAGTTTCTGGTAGTGTAGCGCTCCAAATGTTCGAGATTTCTGCGGGTATATTTAAGGCAGACAAAGATATATCCTAGCGTACACTGTCATTATTACTAGCTTTGTGAAGAGTGACGACATGAAACCCTCGCAGCTGGTCCGGAGAGAAGTCGGGCTTCTTTTTGGAGCACAAAAACGTCAGCAGGCAGGGGGGAATATCCCCATAGTAGGAGGCAACAATCAATCCTTGACTGAAAATATGCGAAATATAGCTTACGGAGGACGTCCCTGGAAACCTGAGCAGCCATTTTTCGCAGTACAAAATGCGTTTGAGCCACTTTAGACTTGAGAATCGTGATGTGAGAGTCGTAGCTCATGTTGTCTCTCATACTTCTACAACAACAAAGTTTCACAAAAAGAAAGTTTCCATCACTGTTTCCAATCAACGAGGCCCATAGCACACATCAAATCATCGAATCAGTACAGCAAAACACACACGGCAGCCAATTCAGTGAAAATTACATCAAAATCTTTTCAGCAGTGTGGACCTGGTAGTTTGATAGCAGCACCCTTAACCAAGAACTGAGAAACTACAAGTTAACACCCAGGATGAAGTAGATAAAAAATCGGCCATATCTGTAAAATTGTACGAGCATATTAAGTAGCATTTTGTTCAGAATTATTAGAAAACGCTTGTCATTATTCAGTATGAATATGTCCTGTTCATTAGGTCTAAATTTCACGAAACAACTCTAATATATTTTCACAACCCTTGTACAAAAAAGCTGAAAAGTTATTAACCTATTGGACATACCTACAGAAATTTTGCTGTTCATTTATTGTTTCTTTCATGTTTAATAATTGAAATAGCTATTTTTGATGGTCTCCACCAATCCTAGCTCCTATTTTTGACCATTTGTGATCATTGATCTTTAATCTTTGATCATTGATAGTGACGTTTAATTGTCGTGATTCACCTGTTGATACTACTTCTAGTGTTATCATACAAATTTATGCTGATTTCAGACAATTTCCCGGGTTTTTGACTCATAAAAAACGAATTTTGGGAGCTGGAACTTCGTTAGAACCTCAATTTTCCACTCCGCTCAAAATCAGTGCTTAGATTCCAAGAATGCAATGTCCGTCCGCCTTATCATCCATATTATCTACTTTATTTTTGGTCTAAAAAATTCATTCAAGGGTGTTATGGGTGAAAATGGGTGGAAAAATAGAGTTTTTGGAGTTTTAGTAACATGAGCTTGTGGTGTATCGTTTTCTATGTTTTTTTTTAGGGAGAGAAGACCGAATATGAAGTCGATTTTGACCAGCGAGCGAAGAATGGAGGTTCTGACAAAGTTTCAGCCTTAAGTTTTCCTTAAATATCGGTCTAAAATCGTTGGTCTTTCGCACACCGGCTCCATATTTGGGTCCTCGTGCTGCGAGACTCGGCAGCCCGATCGGAATAGACCCAAGAGTGAAGAATTTAAGTTGTAATAAAGGGTCAACTCCCAAAATTCATTTTCTGTAGTCCAAAACCTGGGAAATTGTCTGAAATCTTCATAAATTTGTATAATAACACTAGAAGTAGTGCTAACAAGTGAATCTCGACAATTAAGTTGCACTGTCAATAGTCAATGTTAATTTGTCAAAAATAGGAGCCTAATTCGTGTTTTGGGGGCCCAAAAATTAGTGGAAACCATAAAAAAATAGCCATTTCAATCTTTGCACATGAACGAAACAACAAATGAACAGCCAACATTTCTGTAGGTATGTCCAGTAGAATAATAAACCCATGTGACACTGCAGCGTTTTTGACCCATAACACCGTTGGGTTTATTACGATCGGTCCTAAAAAAAACTTATTTTCTCCCTGGGTGTATTCCGATCGGGCTGCCGAGCTTAGGAGCACAACGAGGACCCATTGTGTCCCCAGATGGGTGTAAAACTGTATAAATTTCTCCCTTGAGAGGGAAAAACATTAAATCATGTTTAATGTTTTTCCCTCGCAAGGGAGAAATTAGATATAGTTTTTTAATGTCAAGAAAAAATGAAAGCCACAATTTCACTGAACTCTACAAGTATAATGTTGCATTTACTGTACTTATTATAGAACTCGCCATCAACATATGGTTGCTACAACAGAAGGTAGTAACTGTGTAGTAACCAATGAAAAACGTAGCTATTGACTCTTGTTTCTTTCGAGTGCGATATTCTTTATGGTTGCTACAACAGAAGGTAGTAACTGTGTAGTAACCAATGAAAAACGTTGCATATTTGCGTGTCGGAATTCACAGAATGACCCCCAGCCCTAAAACATTAAACATGTTAAAATTTTTGCTGAGCGAATACGTAGGTGTATTCTTCACAGAGTTTTTTGCGTGTGTGTGTGTTTGTGGGGGTGGGGGAGGGGTATTGTTTTTTTTTTTTTCCCCATGCTCGATTTCAAAGGTTCATTATTGTATGAAATCGAGGAAACGAAATAGACTATAATAGCAGGCACTATAAGTAGGTAGTTGTTAATGAACATGACACTGGCCAAGGTGAAAGCCTGTAATCCGCAGAGTACGATTACCTGTTTGAATCCTGTGGATCCTTAACAGCGTGTTGATAAGTTTGATTCTTATAAGGTGATTCCTCCAAATAGATTGGAAGTGGAATAATCAAAATGCCCGAATTGAGCCGGTTTGTTTTATCGGATAAAACATTATATTACGATCAGTCCCAAATATTTTGAAGGTATATTGCGTTGGAAATCAATTCCAGAGCATTCTCAGTCCATCCTCACTTTTGACAAAAATGTATAGTCATTTGTCGGTATGTTTATACAGCGTGATCCCAAATGATCCACCACTGTAGCAACACATTTGATCACGACTATTGCATAAATGTTATGGAATATTCCCAAAACTTTTTTTCCTGAATTTTTTCCGAACTTTCTTGGAAAGGAAAACACCAGTAGAAACTGTCAAGCTGTATAATTTGTAATAAATATGGTAGACAATTAAATATTCTGCTTCGAATGAGATGAAAAAAAAAAATGTCATGAAAATTTGAGACATTTTGAAGTCTGGTAAGCAAATTCCAATTATTCGGGTTAAATAGCGAATATATAGGTACTTGGTTTCCAAAATTACTTTTTGATAACAAATGAAATCTAGGTGTGATGGTCTTCATTTACGCCACAGTTTGTATTTTTACCGGAAGACGACTTTCACATGGTTCTACGAAGTTTCCGTCGTTCAAATTTTTTCAAGCGATTCTCGTTTATTGATATCCACTTTGTAAAAATGCTTCGAAATTGATTCCTGATCCTAAACTTGAAAAGTGTTATGCATATTCGACGAGAATTTTTATTTTTTAAGTAATATTGCATTTATTTCATAAAAATACATATTACATTTACAAATCTTGAATCAATATAATGCCACAGTTCCCTCGAGCGTTTACAACCTAATGTTACATAAATATAAAGTTTTTATAAAGTAAATCTAAGTAGGTAATATTATGTATGACAACTGCCGCAACCGCGTCATGGTTTACCCCTTGTGCCGGGAATCCAATGGGTGCTTCCAGTGATGTCATCAAATTCCGACGAAATTTTTAATAAAATGACTGCTACGAGAGTGTCTGGTGCAAGCCCACAAAGCAGGTACTCATCTCAATCTGTATTTTCATATAACTAAGTCTCCTCATAGTGAACTAGACTCCAATTCGCCCACCAAATGATTAGATGCAATAGTGTTTATCACGACTAGTAGGAGTCTACTTGTCAGACTATGATTACGATCCCCACACACACATATTACATCCTGCATCACACAGAATATTGCCGTGTCAACCCTCGAACCATCCGTCCTCGTTTCCCCTGATCCGCCATCCGATAAATCATCAATCTCGTGCAGTTTTTCTTTCAAATTACAGTTTCTCCCCGAAGCAAAAGCAATATCGGCTCTTCCCAGCCATCTTTTACACGTCCAGTTTTCGCCTCTTGCTCGCTCGTGACCTCTTTGGGAATAAATTTATATTTCTCCTCCCCACTGCGCGCCTTCTTTTCCAATTCCAAGGCCCATGAAAAAACACGGTATACGTTAGTGGCTCTTATAGAGTCGACGATCCCTTTTGGTTTTGGAGATATTGCGATTTACTCCTCAGCTCCTTTTTCCTATTCCCCCTATGTTTTCGAGAAGGTAACAACAGGGTGATTTCTATTCTTTTTCTGGTAAGTAATTCAGTTTCTGGTATATTTCATGTCGTATTCCATTCCTTTCTCCAACCTCTGACACTCTTTATTTACTCAGTAATTGACTCTGTAAAATCATCAAATCAGTGACATCGCGTAATCTTGCGTGCCGCAATCAGGTTGAAAAGCTTGTCGCCTGTAGGAGTTATTGTTGTTGGTAGAAATTACCCACCAGATAGAGGAAAATGCTGATGAATTTTCCCATCGTAATTCAAGGAAAGAGTTTTTCAGTCAGCAGAACGGTATTTTCAAAAAATAAAAAACAAAATACCTAAATAAATAAGTAGATAAAAAGAATATAATTATGTAGTATTTCATTATTTATTTGATATAGTAAGGCACTATTTTTATACATTACATTATGTTATTATTATGCTTTAGATTTAGACAGTTCTATATAAATTAAGTTTTATATAAATTAGTATTGTATTATTTATTATTTATTATAAATTATTTTATTATTTATATTGTGAGGTACTATTTTTATTCATTAATTATGTTATTATTGTGATTTAGGCAGCTTTATATCAATTAAGTTTTATATCAATTATGTTCAACGTTATTTTTGAAATTCTACAAAACCTTCACCTAATGAAACCACAGTATTTGACTGAAACATATCGACCCTATTTCTTTCCAAGAGGTCACATGAAAAACTGAAAAACCTATTAAAATTTCACCGAATAATCCGTGTTGATAGAAGTGTCTTTAATGACTGACAGATCACCCAACAACTTTGCCCGACTCTTGGTATTCTATTGATACTGTAGGCTTTGTCCTATCAGTTGTGTGTCGTTTAGAGTAGGTAGTTTTGTTCTAGCGGATTAATTCAATCAATTGTTGTATATATTTGCCGGTTCAGGCGCATTTGGCACGGCACACGGCACGGCACGGGCTAAACCAATCAAAGGCTAGGACGAGCTCAGAGGGAGAGGTGGCGGGGTGGGGGGGCTGTAGCCAGAGCAGAGGACCCATCTAAGGAGGGGCGGGGAGGGGAGGGGAGGGGTGAGTGGAAAAATACGAAAAGGTGAATCATACAACGGCGACGTTGAGTCCGAGAAATAATATTTCGAACGTCAAGGACCAGTAAGAAGTCGGGAGGTTTTCGAGGGAGTAAAAGCTAGACAGTTATGGATGAGGAAGAGGAGGGAGGGGTAAGAGAAAACTGGGCAATATTATCGTTGAAACTAGTTTAGTATGAATCCAACCATTGACCGTACCACAGCGCGATGAGAATAACAACGATGCAAACGTTTCAAGACTTGATTTCGTCTCAAGAATACAAAGAACTTCTTAATCTACGGCGACACAACCCTTTACTCGCCAGCAAGGAACGCGTGGAAATGTTGTTGAATATTATTAAAAGGCATGATGCTATCCTAGATACGATAGACCAATTGGAAGGAGACTATGAAGTCGACGGGGGACATTTAGCAAATTGTTGGGAACTTAAAGCTGTTAATACGGGCGAATATGATGTCCCGTGTTGTTGCAGATGTACTTCATTTTGGTGGAGTGTCCGCTTGATTTTACCAGATTTAAAACGATTATCAGCTATTATTAACGGTCGTTCAACCCCACCATTAACAATAAGTGAAGAAGAAGAAGAATGAATGTGATATATAATGTGTTTTACTCGTTGTAACCCCCCATTCTGGAGACAATAGCAGACTGCAGAGGATTTGGGATGTGTTGAAAAAAGAGGTGAAGTTTATAATACATTATTTAATGAATCGAGAAAAGACGCAATACAATTTGTATCATTCGTCAGAGATAACGATAACTTTACAAACGGATAAAAGGAAGAAATTGTTGATCGACGAAAAAAATCCGTGGTGGCTGCATTCTTCTGTCACATTTGTTGGATTTTGACGTGTTCTTCTTCAATGGTCAACAGCCGCCGACGTCCGAGGAATCCAGCCTTTTTCATCAAACCCGAGATATTTAACGTATATTTTATCTTTTTGTTTACGTAAAATTTTTTCAATTAAATATATTTCGTCATGACGGTCTGGTTGTAGTTCTTCTTTATAAAATCTCCCTTGGATGATGTGAAGATTTTTATCTCTCAACGTATAAGTGTACGGTACAGTATGGTGTATAGCTTGTATATATGGAAAATCTCGGGGGACCAGTTGATCATGTATCCTTTTGAAAATGCTGTTTTCTCTTTCGATATTCTCACAGGATCGTCAAGTTTGAAATGCGGTTTAGACGTCTGTGGTGGTGGTGGTCTCGTAAAAAATGTTTCCAAAATATATTTTTCGTTGCTCGAGTCGACTTCCGACGGCTTACGTTTTATTTTAGAATGAATAGTGTTATTGTAATCGTTCAATAGTCGAGGAAGTATGTCTACGAATCTATATTTTCCTCTACCGTGAAACTCGGCCCACATTTTCGTTTTTAAAGTTCGGTTAAACCGTTCGACGACCGAACATTTTATTTTGGAAAATGAACCGTAATGGTTTATTTTCCATTTTTTCATTAAATCACGAAAACGCGAATTGAAAAATTCACGCTCGTTATCAGATTGGATGTTGACAGGAGCCACTTTAGCTGATAAAAGTACTTTTTCCATGGCTTTGGTGACATCCTCCGCATTTTTCCTTTTCACGGGCACCGCCCAAGCAAACTTGGAAAACGTATTGATCACCGTTAAAATGTATCGGTGACCATTATTAAACTTCGCGTAAGGGAGCATCTCAACCAAATCTATTTGCCATAGATCATTAATGCCTCTGGGTAAAATCCATCTTCTGGGATAGTTGATACGGGCCGGTTTAAGCAATTCCTTAATCACTTCTTTCTTTACCGATGTTGACACCATTGCTGTTGGTAACGGTCGGCGCCGACGTTTTGTTCAAACTGTCACTCAACTCGGCTATCAAGGTCTTTTTCAAGTTAATCAGCTCTCCTCTCAGATATTTCAAGGTCACGGTTCCGACACAGGGTCGGCAACGTGAGCAATCTTGCGGTTTTTAGCATCGTAGGTACCGAGCAATGTTCGATAAAATAACGTTTTAATCCAAACATGTACCATTGTTGAGGTTCCATCAAGTTTATTATTTTCATGTAAGACTAACGTTGTCTACTGTTGGAAAATATCCATCGATCGTAAATATTCTACAGGGGTTAAAGAATAAACGGAACATGAGAAACATGTTAATAAATACGTTCCTTGAAGAAGAAAGACCCATTAATAAGGCATGGTACTTAGGTATTATACGGAGGCCACTAGTTTTGAGGGGGTATATACCTAAGTATAGGTATACAATGTAGGTACACCTAATATCCCTAAGTAGGTATTACTAGACCTACCGGTGGCTCACCAGAAATCAATAATATTTTTGCTAGTATTGGTTAGTAAATATGGTTCTTTTCGGTTATACCCCCCCCCAGTCAAGAGCCCACCGTCCCAGCTCTACTTGTCTTGTTTTCTGGTATTTTATACCTAACATTACATTCCACTAATCTATTCAGAAGTCCCAAACAACCTGCTCATTCACGGGATAGTTTCTGGGATTGTTTATCTTTTTTGAGATGCGAGCGCTAGCGAGCATCCAGATCGCTTGACAATGCGAGCGGCAGCGAGCAGTAGGTACTTTTCGGTAGATACTTTTCGGTTAGTGGAATGTAATGGAACGCTCGACTCACAACAATACTAGAATAGTTCTACTACAACATCTATAACAATTTAACCTTCTGTAAGTGCCGCGGCGCGTTTCGTAATGGTGGCCTCCGTTTAATACTCAAGTACCTAAGGCATTATTACCCGCGTTTGTAAGCTGGTATACCACTAACCATGAATAATGAAAACTATCTCCTAATAAAGGTTCGTGATAAAGTTTCCTACGGCATTTATCGATTAAGGGAAAAAAATACCGATGGAAGATAACAAATCATTTCATGACTATTGTATGAGGTATATCAATAACGAGAAATATAATAATGAAAAATATAAAGTTTCCTAATAATAAAGTTTCCTATTTCCATGAAAAAAATGTCAGTAATGGATGGGGTGAAGCAAAAGAGCTATGAAAACAGTTCAATTTTCATCACTATTTATTCACATATTGGATGGCAAACATCTGTGGTGTAATGCTGAATATTCTGTATGTAGCTCATTACAATAAACGCGCTGAACTATAGTCCCGCATCTTTTGTGATTGAAGAATCCTCTAAGTACTGGAGTTTCTCCCGACCATGATGATGATGATGTTTCAAATGTTTTGAAGCGAGGAAACGTCTAGTTGGTCAGGTTCCGTATAAAACCCCGCTATCTGAATCATATCTAGTGGGGGTTGACTCGCAGTGCTGGCTCCCAAATCATGATGGACTCCACTCACAGCTGTCAAGTCTCTCATTTTATCCATAACACAGTTTATAGTTGGAATCAGAGTGATCAAACTGGACGTGGCCTTTGCACTTAATGTGATAGTAGAAGGCTCAGTATGTAGGAGACGATCCAGCCAGTTCGGATGGTAACTTAGTATCAAATGCTGTTGCGGAGTACTACACGCAGACATGTGTGTTCCATGAAAAAACGTAGCATCAATTTTACGATCTGCTTGCTGCAGCTTCTCACTGAACAGTTCCCAGTCATCAATAGAAATGTAGAACGCCACCCCACGAGGTCTTCTTATCACAATCACAATTGTAGTCAAGTCAGACAGACCAACGATCAACTGTAGATTTTTCGCGCTATCAATGTTGAATGTACTGGAGAGCATTAACGAGCCCATGATGATGGCGATGGCGATTGTATACTAGTGGCTTACTCTCGCTGACCCGTGTTTTTATAATCAACCATCCCGTCCCCATTGCTGTCAATAGCAAATTATTTTCTTATTTCTTAGCTTCATAGTGTTTATTTGCGTAAGATATGGTAACATAATCTTGAGGTGAATTGGCCTCCCCGGTGCCAAGTAGACGATATGTTCCAAAATGTAGAGTTCGAGTTTTATCATTTCTTACGAAGGGGAGTGAGCCTAGTGTAACAACATCTGACGTATTTATTGGAGGTTTCACATTAATCAATCGTTTTTCATTAAAATCAACTACATTAGGCTTGGCTGATATAATATGATTTTTCTTTATTAGTTCCTCTAATGCTGAATCCAGTTCCTTTACAATTATTTCGCTCACCAACTCGTTCAAAATATTTGACTCCGTAGAGCGAGGAGACAATTTCATGGGTTGAGATCCAAATCTGCTGATCGCTGACATGATAATGGTTATCAAGTGATTATGTTCAACTCTTTTAATTCTTCAATTAAGGAAAATATTTCAGGGTCGTGAGAAGTATTTCCTGCTTGTTTTGAAGCAAGCAACAGACGTAGGCGATCGACTAATTCGTTAGGATCATCAAAGTAGACGTATCGTGGTCGTTCATTCACTACTCGAATAAATCCTTTTCCAGTCTTTTTAATTGCGAGTAAGTCCTTTAGTAGATACTTATACTTGTACCCGCTCACATTGTACGGTCTCAATCTTGAATAACCCTGTCGAGCAACATCACTGTGCACGATCAAATCTCTGTAGTTTGCACGATCAATGGCGGTGTATGTATCTGGATCTGGCGCCTTTAGGAAAAGTAAATTGAGTAATCCTTCAGTTATTGGGTGTTTCACTTTATCGTCCAAGTAGATATAGTCACGATCAAGATGTAGCTCCCGGTTCCCTAAACTGAGAGTACCGTTTGCATTAACTTTGGGTCCATATATAGTATCCAAATCCAAGCCCTTCTTGTCTCCCGTTATTAGAGCGAGTAAGAAAGGTCTGGCAAATGAGTGAAATTGACGAAATTGTGTCTCAATTTCCCTCTCCCCTTCCGGGGTTTTACTAGCTTCCTTCAACGCATTTCTAATTAGTGTATCCCTTCTTGGTGTACTTGTAGGTGGGGGCGGTGTTGATGATACATTTTGTTGAATGGCGGGATTAGAAAAGATAATTTGAGATCCATCTTCTTCCGTTTTGATATAATCCCCCTCCGTTTCAGGCAAACTATCTTCTTCTTCTGTGTCCATTTTTTCATTTTCTATAGCATTCTCAATCGGTGGCTGAGGAGATATCTTTTTACGTTTAATGCGCTTACGTTTCACCAAAAAACGTGGGCGGATATTGGTGCTGGCGATGGTTGGTGCAGGTGGATTAATCGTAGTAGGAGGGTGAACAACCTCTTTAAACAGATCTTTCAAAGGATCTAAAGCCATGTTCGTTTCAATTTTCCCCTGTTTCAGCAGTTTATATTTTTCCTTTACCGCTTTTTGCGCTTTTACTAGACGGGCTGTGACATGTTTCACCTCCTCCAATTTCATTTTGACTGATCTACTAAGTTGCTCCGGGGTAATATATATACATCAAATCCCATTCGATAGCGACCATCATTCATGGCTCTGTCCAGGTCTACTAATAAAAAGCTATTTTTCGCCCAACACCGCGAACACATAGTTTTAAATTGTTCAAAATCTAAATCCCCCTGTATATGATCGTCATAAATATGACGTAAATTCAGTATATCCATTTTGAAAAGCGCAATCATAGTAAGGTTGATCCTAATCAAATTTTTAGGCACTAAAACGTAACTATGTGTGCAGAAAAATATGTCGAGTGCAAAATGACGAGACATGGCGAAATATTCTCTCAAAATCTTATAGTCTTCCGTTATAATATCGTCGAATATTACGATAGAATGAGGTTTTATTGCATCTGGTCTCAATAGTTCTACTTGACCATCCTCTGTTGAAGAACCATAAGCGTAATATCCAATGGCAGGTGCAAGGGGCTCCAAAACTCTTCTTAAAAATTGATACTTTTCCTGATTCAACGTTCGTGAAAACAAGTAGACGTTTTCAAACCTCAATCCATTTGGATGTAATAACAAAGAAAGAATGGTGCACGATTTTCCAGAGCCGGATGGCCCGCAAATAAGTCCTCTTATCGGATTTTTCCCAAACAATGAACCATGGGGTAAATAAGATTCATCGATATAACCCATTTCTTGTTTTTCCTTTTCGGCCTCATCGCTAATCTTCAGCCTTACATGTTGCTTCAAGAACCGCATTTTCTCAACTAACTTCATTATATTACAACACACGCATAAATAGGGAAGGTAAAAGAAAGAATGAACCAGTTCAATTATTAATTTCGTAAATATATGTATTACATTTTCAATATAAATACATTAGTTACGTTAATATAAATTACATTCCACGTCGAACAATACCGGATAATGGCAAATAATTAATGATTGTATCTTGGAGCATCAAACAGTAGGCAGTGGTATTGGGCGGTATTTCTTCCTTAACCTCAAAATCTATGCGAATGTCCACTACATTGTTCCCAGTACTTGATTCAACCTGATGACTGCAATCGATCACAACGATTGGGGCAAGGTTTATGAATTCATCGTAAGTTAACATTGGCTCAGACCAATCCTTGGAGTAGTATGATCGTTGAAAATCTGCGTACATTTGATACAGTATTGGCACACGTTTAGAGGAGAAATCAAGATTCATCATGCTGTAAGGAAATATCTGGGAGCCGATATGAAGTCGAAAGTTCGTCAATTGACAATGATTGAAAAGTGTTACATTTTTTTCAACATTTTTCAGTAAATTAGTTTTTAATCCAAAGATGATGTATCTAGGCTTTTCAACATCGGTACTACTTTTCAATGTCCATGAAATCGCCTTGTTCGTTGGTAAGGTTGGGTAGACGGTCAAGTTCCAACTTCGGAATCCCATAATAATAGGCTCATCTTTTTCAAGTATCGATAGTAATTCTAGTTTTTCACTATCGGAAGGCGTCACGTACGGGATATACCATACTATCTTTTTGATGGAAAGTTCAGGTGAGCCGGTTGAGGGAGTGCCAGCTGCCGCTGGCAAGCGTGGAATAATCATGTTAGCATCCGATGCCGATCTGTTGAGTACGAGTTCCATCCGAACATTTACCAAGACTTGTTGATAATCTTCAGCATAACCCATCAATGTGTTTAGTGGTACGCATGCTGAAAATGTTCCACTGTCAGAATCCACACACGGGTTCATTGCTGAAGTGGTAGATGGCATCATCCATCCAGCCTGATGAAGTCCATTCACAGTCGATTTACTGAAGCTTGCGTACGCCTTCATGTTGGATGTTATGCCGGGGTAGTTAGTTTTATCCACGAGTTCGCCATTCACAAACAGCTTAATCTCATCAAAAGCGTGAGCGATCGCGTTCGGAGCCAAAGTGTACCGATCATATTTTGATAATGAGCCTTCTACATACAAATAACTTTTGGATGGTAGTGTATATTCACCTGGTTGTGAAAACGGAATTATAATCTCATCCGATGGATTGTACCTAGCTGAGGCATATGGCTCATGTGGGCGATATTCCAACTTGGTCAATCTCTCATCAAAATCGAGTTTTCTGTCTACGTCCAACATGTTGATGCTGCGCTGGATTGACGTTATATCCCAAACTTTTCAGAAAGTAATAGTTGGCCGATGTTAGTCGATATCCTCTCCGATTGCAGGTATCAGCTGAACTGATACTATTTTCAGCAGTCAGGTCCTTTTTATGTAGGCGTTGATGATGACGGCGGTGAAAGATCAACATGCTGTAAAGTAATAAATGGTAGAACGTTCCAACCTCTGCTTTTATACTGTCCGTCTTCTGAAATGAAGTCGGATCGATATTATCTCATCTCCAAAGTTGATCAGGTTTCCATCTTGATCGATTATTTTTACGGTAATTTCCTCAAGTTTATCACCAAGCACAGAATGATATGTTACAGATTGCGGGTTTTCTACCATTTTATAACCAGGTGCCACATTTGGAGTGAACTGATAGATGACATGTGTTGGTGTTCCATTACGAATATCACCTTGACAACAAGACGCAGATATACCAATATTTAGTACGTTGAACACATGTACAATACCCTCTGACCAATTCCATTTGTCGCTTGGTAAGTCGTCGTCTGACTTGAATCCCAGTAGTTCTGAAAATGAATCTTCATGATTGAAATCGATGCGTTTGGTGCATTTTATACCGCAACGTTGTGTGTTCAAGTTAACGAGCATTCCAAAATCGATATCTAGTTTTTTCAGTTCACTTTTCAACAGATGACGTAGGTCTGACAACTCGTATGTCCCAGTCGGAACTTTGAATATAACACCAGGATATAGGGCATATTGTTTCCCCGATGGCAATTCCATTCCGTCAACATGTCTCTTCAAGCTTACAGACCATGTTCTTTTCAGCGCCAGATCTGCTGCATAAGAAGCAGTGGATGAAGCATGTAAGACTCTACCCTTATTGAACCCTAAAGGTATCAATACAGAGTCATCACTAGTGTTGAAAAGTGTTCGGGCAGTTTTAATTATTGCATGATGGTCCGTTATCGTGACTTGCATATCCGGGAGCGCGTTTTGAAATAGGGCTGGTATATCGGAGGCGTCGAAAAATTTCCCACTGTTGTCATGTATTGGTATGCCATCATCGATCAGATATAACGAAGAATTCACACCCTCAATCAAGTTAGGTATGGAGAAATATGAGTCAAATGATATCAAACCGGCCTCCCAGTCGGATGAGTCGAGTTGAATTGGTGGAAAAAAGTCCGCATGCAACTCACTTTTTCCTCGTTCAGTGAGTGTTATTGTGAAGGAAGCCATTGATGAAGTGATGTTAACCTCACTTGTGCAATATCTTCTTATAATACTCCGAGATCGTCAAAAGAAATAAGAAACTCAAATGACCGCAAATTACGGTTTGTTTTCTAGCGTTGATTGACTGGAATTGATCGGTGTTATATAGTATAGTTCTGTGACCTCCAAAATACACTTTCCATTCGATCGGAGGTTCTAAATTACCATAACTATCGAAATAGTAAACCCTGTTTCCATCGAGCCAATACGCTGTCCAATGAGTTCCTCCCGAACCATCATCACTCCTAGCCATATTAATGATGGCACATTCAATCTGTTGAGGACCGGTGTGTGGAATATCATTTCTCATTCGCGCTCCAATAAAACCAATAATGTCTGCACTTTTGCACATGCGCTCCAAATCTATGTTTGTGAGTGGTCGATTTGGAAGCGCAATCGTTAGTTTTTTGAACTCATTCTAACCTTTAAACCTTTTCCCGTTTGCCTGTAGGGTCTAATATATAGAGCTTCTCCTTTCACGTTCCCACTGCCGTTACCAAATTTATATGGTCTGATGTACAGGCCTTGTCCAGATTTGCGAGCTTCTTCTTCTTCCATTCTCTTGTTATGTCTTATTGTTTCATTTAAATCCTCATGAGATCGTTTAGCGTCAATTACTGTTTTGGCTACTGCGGCTCCTCCCCCCACCAGGCTTCCCACAGCAGTGAGGAAAGGGAGGGCGGCTAACAAAGCTGGTAGGAAACCCCCTTTAACTTTTGGTTTACGTTGTTTGTTAGATACATTTTTCCATCTATCAACATCTACCTTATTCTTCTTCTTATTCGCTGATTTGAGGGCTGATCCCTTGGATGGTTTTTTGCGAGTTTTTAGCTTCATTGCATTCATAACTAACCAAGAAGCGACGCGTTCAGAGAGTGGTAATTGCTTGTTTCTCGCCAAATCCCAAGCACCCCACTCAAGTTGCTTATCGGCGGTGTACCGTTGACTGTCGTCCTGCGTAGTGTGATATGTGCGATCGTGATTATAGCAGAGGTTATCTAACGCGGAAATTCCACGCTGACCAAGATTATGACGCTCCTCAAAGCGAGTTCCTGGACCACAATACTGATATCCCCCTGGAAGGTGTAATTCTACAGGTAGCGCGTCTATCAAACGATTTACGATGCCACGTCCTCTTTGTTTCGCCTTTACTTTCATAATGATCAGTGAATGGGATGTCGACTTCTTTATATACCGCTTTGAACAACATGAGTTGCGACTCCCGTCAAACGCCTTCAAACAACTCTATTTAACATTTTTTAATTAATAAACAGCGTACTCGATCCTTTATTACGAAACCATTTTTCGCCTAATTAATTTTAATCAAAGCCTCGTATGCCTCAATATAGCTTTTTTTTAAAGTCTCAATATAGAAAGAAATCATGGAAATTGTGGTTTTTCTCATTTTAAAAAAACTCCAATTTCAGTCCTTTTGTCCGAACGACGCATTTATATCAATTTTAGGTGTATTTCTGTTGCATAGTTGCCAAAACCATATTTAAAAAAAATGAAGTGGAATATGAACGGAACTTGTGGAAGTAGGTACCCACTATTTCACTAATTTTCAGTAAATTTGAACTTTAGAGGAAAAACTGCAGGTTCAATGAAATTTTAATTGATGAACTGTTATCATTGTTTCTACAGCAAATATACCTACTATAAGAAACGTGCATTAAATTATTAAAATTCCAATTTTTGAAAAATGAACTTTTTTTTCATGGTAACTAAGAAAAGTGGCCCGTACGGCGTACGGCGGACAGACAGAAATATTTTTATTACAGTTTTGGATTCTACATACCTTGAAACGTAAACCATCAAATTTTGAGGGTGGGTAAGAATTTTTTTTTCTTGCTCGATTCCAATGGCTCATTATTGAAAATAATAAAGCAAAATAATAAACCATTCTTTTTGAACAAACGTTCCCCTGTTTGCCTACCTTCTACCTACTTGACCTATTAATTTTTTTCGTTGAAATTACTTCGAATATGTCAGTGGAAATATTTTTCTCTTTCAACGCTCGCGTCGTCCCGTCTAATAAATAATTATCGAGTAAGGTTGCCCGTTTACCGCGAACTACGGCAACATTTCCGGCGTTCCCACTATC
Organism: Leptopterna dolabrata; assembly: GCA_954871275.1. Taxonomy (NCBI): domain Eukaryota; kingdom Metazoa; phylum Arthropoda; class Insecta; order Hemiptera; family Miridae; genus Leptopterna; species Leptopterna dolabrata. The sequence continues at coordinate 11,314 of CATPAC010000273.1, read as the reverse complement.
GCATTTTCTCTCTTCTCGAAACTGCGGGAACCGCGACGCTAAAAATTAAAATATTATTTCTCGGACTCGTCGTCGTTACACGTATGATTCACCCACCCCTCCCCTCCCCTCCCCGCCCCTCCTTAGATGGGTCCTCTGCTCTGGCTACAGCCCCCCCACCCCGCCACCTCTCCCTCTGAGCTCGTCCTAGCCTTTGATTGGTTTAGCCCGTGCCGTGCCGTGTGCCGTGCCAAATGCGCCTGAACCGGCAAATATATACAACAATCAATCGATTCAATGTTATTTTATTTTGCAACTGTTAATTACATACATGGTGACGGGTTATAATAACACTGGGTCACGCACATTTGAAATTGATACCGTGGGTAACCCCACAGCTATCCACCTTTCAGCGAGGAGTTCGGTGAGCTCCTTGCTTTTGGGAAAACGGCTCGGAAAGTTAGCTGTTCGACCCGACTTGGTGTTTTGTTATCACCTTGTATTTTTTGGTTTATTATTCTGTGAATAATACACCTATGTAATCGCTCAGCAAAAAATTTTTATAACAACCCCTCAAACTTTTTTCTTTTACGTTTCAAGGTGCATAGATTCCAAAAATGCAATGTCCGTCCGCCGTACGCCGTATCACGTGTACAGGCTTCATTTTCGGTCTAAAAAAGTCGTTCTTTCGCACACATGCTCCATTTGGGCCCTAGTTGTGTCCCCAAACTTTTCAGCCCGATCGGAATATACCCAGGGGTGTTATGAGTGAAAATGTTTGTAAAAATAGGTACTTTTTACGTTTTAGCAACATATTGGTAACATGAGCTTCTGAGATATCGTTTTCTATGTTTTTGGGGACGAGAAGACCGAATATGAAGTCGATTTTGACCAAAGAGTGGAAAATTGAGTTCCACCAAATGTTCAGCTCCCAAAATTGATTTTTTATGAGTGAAAAACCTGGGAAATCGTCTGAAATCACCATCAGTTTGTATAATAACACTGGAAAAAGTGTCAAGACGTGGTTCAGGACGATTAAATGGCATTACCAATGATCAAAGATAGTTAAAAAAAAAAAAAAGAGCGTACCTAATTTGTGTTTTGGGGGCCAAAATTAATGGAAACCATCAGAAGTAGCTATTTCGATTATTACGCATGAAAGAAACAATAAATGAACAGCCAACCTTTCTGTAGGTATGTCCAATAGAATAATAAACCCATGTGACAAGGACTTTGCAGCGTTTTTTTTTTTGTTTGCCGTTTGGAATCATCTGTCTTGAATTTATCTTCTTTCTTGAATTCGTCTTCTGTCATTGTGTATGTTAGTATCTATACATATAATAAAACAGTGTCTGTTTGTCTGTCTGTTTGTTTGTCTCGGCATCAATTGAGAACGGCTGAACGTAGAAAGTTGCGGCTGGTACCATCTGACGCAGAATTTATCTGGGAAGGTTTATGAAAAATCCGCATTTGAATCTGTCCATCCGTTGAAACGCTATGAATGAAATACTACTAAAAAACGTGTTATAATCACTTCTATGAGGACGTTTATGCTTATAATAACTTTGAACGGTTGGACGTAAATCCGATTGTAATTAGATTCTGGATTCAGCTCGACGAGTACATTCAAGTGGTACTTCAATCAGGATGTTAGTGGGAGGGGGGTACAGGTTATGAGAGGGGGGGGTCTACAGAAATTTCAAAACTACTTGACCAATTGGAGTGCAACTTTGGGAATTTGTTGTGTGAACATTGAGGAATGTTTCTAACCAGGTAGGGAGGGTTCATAGGATACGGGGGGGGGGGTTAAAGGCAGTTAGGGTTGGCATTGGGGAAGGTTTCTGATCAGTTGAGGAGGGGGGGATACAGGGGGTGTCTGTTCTACCGTTGCGAAGCGCGGGTACACAGCTAGTATAATATAATTATATTATACGCCGGCTTCTGCCTGTCAATCGAACATTTACTTGCGAACCCTTCGTGGAGACTTGAAAAGTTTCGCTGTCCGTTCGAGCTCTTGTACCAATTTCGGTTGATTATTTTGTTATGTTGGTTGCTGTTTTTTTAAATTTTTTATTTTTTATTTATTGTTTTCATTGTTCAGCTTCAGTGTCTATAACACGAGACCTCACTACTCCTGCGCTTCGCGTCTTACATTTCGGATACTTGGTCCCAGACAGTAAGGGGCAAACTATTACTTGACTCCCCACTACGGGGTTTCTTCGTTGTTGGTGTTGTTGTTGTTGTAATTACACTCTTTCCTTCCATTTTTGGTGTTTAGTGGGGATATGAATGTGGCGGTGCAGTATAGAGTTTCTCAAACGTCATCTCCGTGTGCCATTGTGTGATCACATCGGCTTCTAACGTCACTTCGGGGTCACCAGTTATAAGGGGGGTTTTCACGACCTGATTTCGGGACCCTAAATCGGGCCCGATCACCGTCGGCCCTGAAATCCGATGGTGAAAATCTGTGCTGCTGGTCACGTTTTGGGGAGGTGAACAGGGGCCTATTCACTAAGCCAAAGAGACATATCTTTCAGGTCCGACTCTCTCTTTGGGCCAAATAGATTTTTATAGTATCCATGACAGGGTTATTCAGTAACTTTTCAAAGAGAGAGTTGGCGGCCATCTTGGCATTCTCGATCTCTTTCAGAGAGACACCTATTAGAGTCTATTTCTCGTTTGATTCACAGTGATCGTGTAATATCCTCCTTCATTCGTGTAATATCCTCCTTCATCCGCAACCACATCGGTAGGTACTTTTGATCGTGTATTCTTTCATTTCATAAAGGTAAGTCAATTTAAATTAAAAATATATACATAATCATTGATTCATGAGTAAAAACGTCCAAGTACGGGTTGAGGTAGGTACCTACCTACCTAAGAGGTTCATTAGGTGTAGATATAACACAAGCATTAAAAGCCCCCTAATTCGACTTTTTCTGTTTATAATTGAGACTTTATTCAATTTCATTTAAACTTTTATCCGATTCGTGAGTAAAAACGTCCAAGTATGGATTGAGGTAGGTAGGTAGGTACCCATTGAATAGGTATTAAGAAATGCGTTCATTATTAAGGAATTGAACTCCCAGGGGCACGAACATCTCGCACTTCATGGATACTATGGCATTTTCGTGTATTAAGGATCCATATCTCTTTCTCAAGGTCTCAGGAGCTATTCTGTAAAATGGACGAACCCGGAGACATTGGAAGAGACTGTCTTCCCGGGGGAGACTATCTCTCGCGGGAGATTTTCAAAATAGATAATCTCTTTACACTGTCTATTTTAGTGAATAGGCCCCCAGGCAGGGCGGTCGGGAGAGATTTCGAACCGATTTAGGGTGGAAGGGTGGGGACAGACCAGGACCCCACCTCTTCTCTTCCACCTCGAGTGCCATACGCAAGAAATTCCGGAGATCTTCAGCATCCAAAACGATCATAAGTCTTGCATGACGTCTTTTCTTCCTTTGTTTCTCGCACACGGCCAAAGCAGTTAATGCCACACCAACAACTAACCGCTTTGAGAAAAACGCTGCAAAGTCCTTGTCAAATGGGTTTATTATTCTATTGGATATCTAGAGATTCTTGTTGGCTGTTAAATTTATTGTTTCTTTCATGTGGAATGATTGAAATAGCTATTTCTGATGATTTCCAAAAATGTTGGCCCCCAAAACATGAAATAGGTAGGTACGCTTTTTTTTCTTTTTTTTCAGATCATCTTTGATCATTGGTAGTGCCATTTAATGGTCTTGATTCACCTGTTTACACTTTTTCCTATGTTATTATACACATTGATGGTGATTTCAGACAGTTTTCCAGGTTTTTGACTCATAAAAAACCCATTTTGGCAGCTGAACCTTTGGTAAAACCTCAATTTCCGCGTCTTTGGTCGAAATCGACTTCATATTCGGTCTTCTCGTCCCCAAAAATATGGAAAAAGATACCTCAAAAGTTCATGTTACTAACATCTTGCTAAAACGCAAAAAGTACCTATTTTTACACTAATTTTCACTCATAACACCCCTGGGTATATTCCGATCGGGCTGAAAAGTTTCGGGACACAACTAAGGCCCAAATGGAGCATGTGTGCGAAAGAACGAATTTTTTAGACCGAAAATGAAGCCGGTACACGTGATACGGCGTACGGTGGACGGACATTGCATTTTTGGAATCTACGCACCTTGAAACGGAAAAGAAAAAATTTTGAGGGGGTGTTATAAAAATTTTTTGCTGAGCGAATACATAGGTGTATTATTCACAGAATAATAAACCAATACGGAGTCATTTAATTAAAATTTTTTAAACTTTAAAAACTGTGGAACTAACTGTTCCTGGGCGAAAGAATGGCAACGGACCGAGCAGTAAGTCCGGCGCTTCAGAACGGGTCGTGAAAATACAACGCTCTGCGAGGCAGAGGAGAGAACAGTGGCAGGGAGATCGGGACCATGAACGGGAAAGGGCGGTCGGGAACGCGTCGTGTGTGACGTCACATCGGCTTCTAACGTCACTTCGGGGTCACCAGTTATAGGCGTTTGTCCTATTAGCTGTGTGTCGGTTTAGAGCAGTTTGGTTCAAGTACGAATCAATGTTATTTTATTTTTACAACAGTTAATTACATACATGGTGGCACATAATATTGGATCACGCACATTTGATTGATATTGTGGGTAGCCCCCACAGTTACATAATTTTCTTCAATTATACGTGATCTTTAGGCAAAAACAACTCTTTGAACCATGAAAAACCTCGTTTCACTGGAATTAATGGGATCAAGCCAACGTGCTGACGAATGTTTGGCTGCTCACCGCAAAAGCCAAACACAATTTCGGTGTTATTCTCATTATGTTCGCCATTAAGAAGAGTATTGTGCAGTTTTATACATTTTAGTTGGAATTTAGCGCTGTCTTCAAACAGTTTGTTGTGCTGGCTTTGAATAAATTACGTTTGTTGAGCATAAAAACTGTCTTTTACTTTGGTATACTTTTATACGCCTTTTTTTAAGTCTGTTTTTAGCGAATTTTCGAAGAAAAGGAAGCTATTGTTCTCGGTCCAAAATTTTTAAAACTCAAATTTCCGAAAGATTTTTATACCAAAATCCGTTTCAGACCATCCTGAATTCACTACCGAAAGACACCAAAAATTATATGTATATATATATATATATATTAATTGCAACGCAATTCTTAGCCCGACCCCCAACTAGTTTTTTCGTCACATGTCACACTTTTTTGTCCCGCGATACCGTGGCTAGGGAAGCTAATTTCTATGCTATTCATTACATTACATTCATTACATTAAAGTCCTAAGGAGGTATTTAGCCTCCTTAGGACTTTAACTTGACATTGCCCAGGCCCCGAATCAGCTGAGTGGCCCCTGAAGCTAATTTCTATGCTATTCACGCTATGAAGCTGTAATTTGGTATTTAGCCTCCTTAGGACTTTAACTTGACATTGCCCAGGCCCCGAATAAGCTGTTTTTCGTCATCGTATTCGTTCAAAACCGTTAATTTAAAATTATATTCGTTTGTACATCCAGAATCCGGTGAATTATGGGCTACAGGAAAAGACATAGCTAAAAGTTTAGGATATGGGAACGCGGGAGACGCTATTTACAAACAAGTAAAAAATCCCACTTTTAAAGCGAAATGGTCCGAAATAACCGAAGGTATCTGCGTCGATCATATACCTTCCAAATGACAAAATAACACTATTATGATAAACGAAGGAGGCATTAATCGATTGATTATGGGGTGTCTTCTTCGGGGAGTCATTTCGGACTCGAATTGCGTTGCAAATTCCTCGTTCTATACAAAGTATAGAAGATAAGAGATTGGGGGTCCAGGGGGCTTGCCCCCTGGCGAGGCGCGGAGCGCCGAGTATATATATATATATATATATATATATATATATATATATATGTGTGTGTGTGTCATGTATATGTATGTGTCATTCCAGACGATAACTCTCGAAAGAATTGAGATAAAAAGTTCAAATTTGCACGAAAAATCTGTCTTGGCAATCGACAGGCTAAGTTCGTAGATGGGCAGAATCGGGTCACTCTAAGGGGGAATTCTGGGGAGTTTTAGGGGGGGAAAATTACCCATAAATTCCCAAAATGAAGCAGTCTGACAAGTGACACCTCATTTTAAAGGTTTTTGTACGCTGAACACGATGGTGAAATCAGAATTGCGATATCTCATTCCGTTCTCAAACTGGAGCACTTTGAAGATGAAGGAACGTGGTTATTTCTTGAGATGTTCTTCCTCGTTCGTCTGCTCTAATCTGATAACGGAATGGGATATCGCAATTCCGACTTCACCATCGTGTTCAGCGTTGGAAAATCTACAAACCGAGGTGTTACTCGGCAAAAAATATGGAACAAAAAATTTGTTACGTATCCAATACCTACTTTGTATTGGATACGTAACATACGTACTGTACGTATGTTGGATAAGTAACTGTACGTATATTGTAGTACCAATACTACTATATACGTACATACTTGAATACCTATAATTACCCAATAAGTTTAAGATTCCCCATATTTGAATGGGATATCCCAAACATCACATTTTACATAAAATCAGTTATTTCTTCGAAAATTCGCTCTTATAGCCATGCTGCATGACTGTGGTTTTTCTTTTCTTTTCTTTTTTTTTCAATGAAAAAATTGTTCTCCGTAAACAGCCATAACTAGACTCCTAAAGACAGACATAGACTTTGTGCAGCTTACTGGTCGTGATAAACAGGTACTTTGCAGCAATCCCCTTGGTGTAACGTGTACAGTACGCCCTCAAACTTCTAAATCGTAAGACCGATTGGGGAAGAAGTGCTTGCGGAATAAACTCACCGGCAGACACAGTATGACGAATACCGTCCAAGCCGAGTAGGTATATAACGTTCAGGAACAATGAAATGTAGCGCTTATGTATTGTATGAATAGGTGACATCTTTTTGGCACTGATAATTCTCAGATGTCGTTGGGAACCATGAAACTTTGTTGTAGAGCAGGTACAACTTCTCAGATCCCCTCCACAACAACCCGTTACTGTACATAATGTACTTGGAGAATAGTGGAGTGGAAATAAAGGTGAGGTTGCCCTGTTATTCCGAGAGAAATCCGGTTTCCTTCCTTCTAACACGAAAGAAAAGTTTCTGTAGAGTTTTGGAAATGATGGCGACGCTACTCGTCTCTTAGTTCTCCAACTGTCGTTTCAAATAAATCCTTTCAAGCGAGTGGATACCCGCACTTGTACAATGGGTAAACCAACCTTGTAACGCCTGAAGGCCCCTACAAATAAATAATTTCATTTCATTAATTTCAATGGGTAAACCGAGGATGGGCTTGCTGAGTAGCTTGTGTAATAACCAAGGGATACAATATGAAGACTTGCGAGGTTTTTCCTCAGAGTTTGGCGGCATCTTCAAAAATTTGTTGCATCGGCTTTGAATAAATTACCTACGTTTGTTGAGCATAAAAATGATTTTTTACTTTTCAGTTTTACCTATACACCTTTTGGTTTATTATTTTCATTAATGAATGTTTGGAATCAAGCATGAAAAAAAAATTTAACCCTCCCTCAAAATTTGATGGTTTACGATTCAAGTTACGCAGAATCCGAAAATCTAATGAAAAAAATGTCTGTCCTTACGCCGTACTTCGCACTTTTCTTAGTTACCGTGAACCAAAATTAATGAAATTTGGGTTGTAGCTCCCGTTCGGTGTCTAGTTGGTCCGCTAAGCTCGGCGGTACTGACAGTCATCTCTAAGGGGTTCAAAATAGGGGTTGACATTTTAAGAACGCCGTAGCTCGAAAACTTTCGATGGAAGGGTATGGGTTGGTAGGTACTTGTGAAATTCGAACAAACGTTGAAGTATTATTGATGGGTATAAATTATTACACATTGGTAAATTATTATACAACGGTTTATTATACTATTTACGCAGAAGGGGCATATTCTATATTATTACGCAATAGTTTATTATGCTTCATGAATAACTACAAATAATTAACTAATGATTGAATCCCGCGCATTTGTATTAAACTTCAATTCCCGGGCCGGCTCCAGTACTCCATTTAGGGCTTTCCGGGGGCAGCTCGAATTGACCACAGAAAGCAGTGATCTACGCAGAAGGGGCATCTAGACAGGTAAATAGTAAACCGTTATGTAATCATTTGCAGCGTTTTTTTAAGAAGCCAGTTTTTTCTTGCAATTTTTTTCATTTTTCGCTTTTTAGTGATCAACAGATTATTTATTTTCAACGGTAGGTATCGAAAAGGTGTTGGGAGTTTTTAATACTTTTTAGTGCGTTTTTTGAAATAGGGTTTTGCAAATAACTCCTTTTTTTGGTTTATTTTAATTATGTAGGTCGCTTTTCTTTGTCATCGCCAATATCCCCAGCCCGGTAATACCTCATGATATCAAGTAGTGATATCATCAGTACTCCACAGTCTTTGGAGGCTGATTTCTGTCGTCAAATCGTGCCATGTCTATCAAAGCACTATAGAAGTCGAGAGTATAACTAGCCTAGTACAGGCCCAGCACTACTTTTCTACTTACAAAATTAGTATGAGACCACTGGGGAATGATCCTGTTCCATTTTTAAAAAACAAAAAAAAATTGCAAATCCCTGCACAACGGTATATTATTTTGTACGGAATACCCTTCTGTTACAGATCACAGCTCTCTGTACAGATAACCCGTCTATGTAATATGTACTAGTCTATGCATATTATGTGAATCGCAGACCCTCCGTAGGTTAGTACCTAAGCCCGTACTCGTTACTAGGTACATACCTAAATCACGAGTTAAATGTTGCTAAAATAATTCTGTCGATGACAAACAGTAACTAAAACGGCAAAAAGAAACGCAAATAATGAAGTTCCAAAGGAAAATATTGTTGATGTGGAGTGAAATAGATGCCCCTTCTGCGTAGATCACTGTTTTCTGTGGCCAATACCTATAATGAACCGTTGTGTAATAACTTGCACATCAATAACACTTCAACGGTTGATCAAGTTGCAAATGTACCGATCAACAAAATCCAGAGTAGGGGGGGGGGGGGGGGGGGTTAGAATTTTTTGTTAATGCTCGATTCCAGTGGTCCATTATTGAAAATAATAAAATAAAAAAATATTAAAAACCAGCTAGTGACGACGGATTTCTCTGAAAGGCATGGCAATAGTGATTTAGTACTGTAAAACAGGAGATTAATGTAAACTTGTGGAGTGGTCACACTACAAGTGCGGATGTGGATTAACAAAGTGAGCACGACGAGCTGTGTAGTGATTTAAAATCCGAATCACAAACCAATTAAAGATATCTCCAAAAAGTGGACAATTCCACCGGACAATATTGGACATTGATCCGCTGGTGTTTAATCCTCATTGATCCATTGGTGTCCGCTCTCCGAAAATACACCTTCGTCACGAGGGCATCATCCCGTCATTTGAGGTCTTCTTTGTGTCATAACCAACTGAGGCTCATTTGATAAAGCTCGTCGCGATGGGCCCCGCCCTCTGCGTCCTCGCGTTGGTTGTATGCGGGAGATTAACACAGCTTTGTTATACCCGTTTGGAATTAGGTTGATTGTCGCTGCCCGGGAGGCGTTCATGAGCCAATAAACCAGTGATCAACTTTCTAGTGGGAGAACCGAACTGAACTTGGCAAGCCCTGGCGAGTCCTCCCAGAATTTCCAAGGTGCAAATTCTCCCGCAACGGTTCATTATTTGCTCTATAACCTTCTGCGCGCTAGATAACCTGCTGTTTAAGTGACAGTGCTGTACGAAATACTATTATAATGCCCTAAACTACTCAAAAGAAATTACTTACTATTACTTTCTCTCTGTTACTTACTATCAGAAGAAGAGTTGAGGGTTAGTGCGTGTTTGTTCCACGTACAATGGATCATAATGCGATGGAAAGATTAATTTGCGCATGAGGCGAATTTTATCTGAAGAAATTGTACTTTGCACGTTGTGGGCGTATGTAAGAGAGCTGAACCTGTAATGGGTTCATGAATTCCCCACCTAAATGCCAGAACATTCATGAACTGCTTAAGATCCAAGTTTTCTTTTTAGCTACCTGACACCAAGTACCTATGTAGTGAATTCAGTGCCTTTCTGCCTACAAAGAAACAGAAAGTACCTTCTTTCCTTGGACTTCAGAGCCCCATCACTGGTAAATGGGCTGAAGTTATACCTTTTGATTTACGTTCATGTTGATGACGCTTTTCGGTTCAAACGTCAGGGCCTCTCACTGAACGACGGCTGGTCTGGGCTGGTCGTGGAGTCCCCCGTGTGATTTAAAAAAACCTTAAAATAGGAATCTAATCAGAATTTGAACACAACTGTGCGTCTGTCCCGCTATTGAAAGTTCCTGAGCTGTGGCAGGGCTTTTTGAAAATTAGACGAAAAGGTTAACATCCATTTCAGGCTGTGGCTTTGCGTCGCAGACGTGATCGGCTGTTCTCTCTGGAGGGTCAGGTCTAGTGATGGGCGTTGAATAACGGAACCGCTCAGAATAACCGGTTATCGTAACCGGTTACTGACTGATAACTGTTAGCGAATAACCCGTTATCAGAAAATAACGCTTTAGCACATCACTAGTCAGGTCAGAATTATAGGTTCCGAGCATTTCGCTCAAGGCTTCCTGTTACCTCACCGCCATTGGATTCGAACCAACCACATTGAGCCTGTTCCATGAAACAACACTGTGCAAGTGTACAATGCTATCAGTAAAAATGTCTGTTATGCACGGTATTAACATTCAACCGCTCCACCAAAAAAATCTTCTGGTGTACAAAGGTTACCTACAATGGGGAATACAAACACGTTCAATCCCCCCCAAGAAATTAGATAGCATCCTTAGAATTTTGACACCAACCTCTCCTGCGATAAGTAGGTTTTGTTCTATGACTTTCAGAAGTTTAGACTAGTGCACGAAACTTCTAAAAATCACAGAATGAAAACAAACTACTTGTCGTAGGCGAGGCGGTTGGGGCCATAATTCTCATGATGGAATCTACTTTCATTTGGGGGAAAAAAATAGAAGTAAATTGTTCAGACTCATGAGTAACTCTCATTGTGTAGGCGAAATTACGAGCGTTGTCGTGACGATTTATTATCACCTAGATGTTACCAAATGTTTGGAATGGAGAACTTCTACGTTACGCAGCATGACCTAAGAGCGAATAGTCGAGGGAAGTCATACTAACTACTACATATTTTTTGTAATAATAATACGTTCACTTATATCGAAACTAACCGTTTTCAACCTTTTAATTTGGCGAAAATGAATCTCGTGACGTTATCAACGGGTCGGTAGGCACATAGCAC